>CAXAKX010001408.1:0-152485 GCA_963969525.1 Ontholestes murinus | reverse complement strand
TAGATAGAATAAAAGAAGTTTTTAGGTAATCTCTTGCTGGCTGCTAGTTGTGTATTATCTGTTATCTATTGGCAGATAATAGAAGATGAATTAGATATTGAAATAACTGATTACAGATGTCAGCGACGCCCGAATTTAATAAATTGATGCTAAAGAAATATTGCTGTCTCAAAATTAAATTTTATATTTTCTCTTGTCAATTGGTTGTCATCTGTTGTTTATTGACTTTTATCGATTGACCGATCACACAAGATAGACGGTAGATTTGTACCTTTCATTGTAATTTGCTTTTTAACTGTTCTTAATTTTTATCTGCCGCCAGACAAGGAAAGCCATTCGGCATGGTGCTAAAATTGTATCTATATTTTTTTCCTTAACATTGTGAATACTTCATGAATTTATTATAAATAAAGTTTTAATGAAGATAAAGATATAGATGATACACGGTACATGTCAATGATGACAGATGATAATTAATTGATGCGATAGTAATTGTATTGGCTCAAAATTAAATGCGCAAAGGAGATTATGCATGTTTTTTATCAATTACTTGTTATTTTTTTTCGTTAACTTTTGTTTGTCAATAGATGACAGAAGGTAGATGACATATATTAGATGCAATTTATATTAAATGTGCTAGATAGATATGTAGTAGATATATAGTTGACGACAGATGACATTTAACAGACCAAAATCAAAGAAGAATTAGATTTTGTGTAGCTAGTTTCCCGTTTGACAGATAATAGCTGATAGATAACAGATGGCAGAAATGACAGATGGCAGATTATATATACCATATATGTCAGATGATAATAAATTAATGCGAGAGATATAATGCTTTCCCAGAATTAAATACTAAAAGAAATTTATTGTCAATTATTTGTTAACTCTTGACACATTTGTCAACCATGACAGATAGCAATAGATTGAAGCGATAGTAATAAAGTTAATATAATACTGACATAGCCAAAGAAGTCTTTTTTGTTTGTTATTTATTGTTTTTTTTTTACTTTTCGTTTAGAGAAGACAGATGACAGATGAGAGATGAGAGCTGACAGATGACACAGATAACACAGATGACACAGATGACACAGATGATACAGATGACACAGATGACACAGTTGACACAGATGACACAGTTGACACAGATGACACAGATGTCACAGATAACACAGATGACACAGATGACACAGATGACACAGATGACACAGATGTCACAGATAACACAGATGGCAGATGATAGATGAATTAATCTTTAATAGCACCTACATGAATTATTTGTTTTCTGGTGTTAAAATATGCGACAATCATTTTACTAGCAGTAGACAGATAATACGGTTCTTAATACTATCGAAGGCTATAATCAAATCAAGTACCAGCTTGATAATTTTTAAGTTTAATACATATCAGTACCATTTTTGGGGTTTTAGCCCCAAAATAATAATTCTTACTGTTGTAGATGATACTTTCGGAGGTTTGAAGTAACAGCCTTAATTCGTCTCATGATTCAGCCATACGTTATAATGGGTGAAATATTTTTGAACTACCACTTTATTTTTACTGTCATGATATTTGAAATTTACTTTGAATGAATCAGTGCGAAAATTGCGTAAAAAATTCAGTCGCGAATATGCACCAAATGCGAGTGTTCTGAAGAAATTTGTGCACAAAGTTTGTAAAACTGGTATGCTGATGGACCGTAATAAAGTCCCACACGCTCGTCCGGTTCGTACACCCGAAAATATTGCTGCTGTAGCCCGAGGTGTGCAAGTCAACCCGAGAATATCGACTCGTCATCATTCTCAGCAATTGAACATTAGTCGCACTACCATGAAGCTTATTTTGCATAAAGATATCGGTTTATTCACATATAAGGTCAAAATAACACAGCAGTTGAAGAAAGTTCGATACAACTTCGCTAATTGGGCCTTAGAGCAGCTGGAAGCCGATTGTGAATTTTGGCGAAAAATTATCTTTTCCGATGAAGCCCATTTTCATCTCAGGGGCTATGTAAACAAGTAAAACTGCAGGATTTGGGCATCGGAAAACTCACACGTGATCGTTGAGCAGCCAATGCATCATCATCATCATCGGCCCATTTTTCTTTGAATCGGTCAACGGAAACCGCTATAGGACCATGATAGCAAATCTTTTTGGGAGCAAATTGCTGATTAGGATGTGAGCAACATCTGGTTCCAACAAGATGGGGCGACATGCTACACTAGCAACGAAACTATCGACTTTTTGCGGTCAAAGTTCGAAAATCGTGTAATCAGCCGTCGTGGAGATGTGAATTGGCCAGCAAGGAGCTGCGATTTGACGCCCATAGACTTTTATCTCTGAGGTGCCGCTAAAGAACGTTGCAATGTCAATGATCCAGCAACGATTGACGATCTTAAAGTCAATATTCTAAATGCCATTTCTGTGATAGAGCCGCAGACGTTGGAAAATGTTCTGAAAAATTGGGTCGTGAGAATGGACTATTGTAAGGCCAGCCGTAGCAGCCATTTGACTGATGTATATTCCATGTGTAACTGGATACTCTTGGCTACAAAATAAATGCAAGATCATGGAATTCCATCTAGCCGTTTGTGTTTTATTAAGATATTAAAAAGATTCCTTGCGATGGCCACCCTTTAAAAGAGCAAAAATACAGTTGAAAATTGAAAATAAAAGAAATGGGTGGATTTGTAAATTAAGGACTTGTTGTTATTAATTTATCAAATAAGTAATTGTGGAGGCTTTTGATAATTCAAAATAAATAAACAATTAACTTTGTTAACTATTGTTTGATAATGACAAGCTGAAGTTGTCGAAACTATAGTTACAAGTGTAAATAAAAAGTGATACCAACAAAATTAATTGTTTATTTATTTTGGATTAATTTATCAGTTGTAATTTAATTTTAATTTTGTTAATTTATTGTTGTAATTAATTTATCGGTTTTCCTGATATATGTTTCATGAAGAATGTAGCAGTGGAAGTAATAATTTTATAAAAGCTAATAACCGGGAAAGAAAATTCAAAACATTATCCATAACACTTATAGATTTATTATAGTAATACATAAAAAAGTGTCAAAAATTGTTCCTTTAAATATATTTGTATCAATCAATTAGTTTCTAAGAAATCTAACTAATTTTATTTCCTCTTGTTTTGTTAAAATTTTGCTGAAAAATGTTGCTTTATTTATTATACTTTAACTTTCTTTCTAACATAATACATATGAATATGTAAAATATATAAAACTTCTTGATGAAGAAACTGAGCTGAATTCATTCGGTTGTAATGATCTTCCATTCTAACCCTTATTTCTGGTATGCAGGAAGTCTAAGAACTCTCTTTTCTAACAATATTTGCCTTAAATTAAATATAAAAAATATAAATAAAATTATTATTTATTAATTATTATTACCACAATAGTTATTTATTATATATATATATATATATATATATATATATATATATATATATATATATATATATATATATATATTATTATAATGTTTATTTCTGTTTGAAAATATCTTAATATATATTTTTTCATAATAATGGATGCGACCGACTATGTGATAATTCATAATGAACACTGAATGACCGTCAAAAGTCGAAACTTAAGTTGTGTATATATTGTAATATATTTATATTAATCAAAATAAAACGTTAATTTTGTTTATATCACTTTTTTAATAACACTTGTTACTATAGTTTGGACAACTTCAGCATGTCATTATCAAAACCCTTTTTTGATGTTGTCAAAATCTTTTTTGATAATGATATTGAAAAGCTGAAGTTGTCGAAACTATAGTAACAAGTGTTATTAAAAAAGTGATATAAACTAAGTTATTGGTCATATACTTGTTTCTCATTAATCACTTGGTGAAATATTGTATTAATGTAGGTTTTAGATTAAATTAAATTCACTTGGCTTGTTTCACAAAGTTTTCACAAGTCGAATAAATTATTATTTTGTGAAATAAGCCAAGTGAATTTAATTTAATCTAAAATTTACATTAAAGTTATTCGTTTTATTTTGAATCTTGAAAATGTATCACAAAGTAAAAGCTTCTACAATTACTTATATATTTATATATTTTAATAAATTATAGTGGTTCAAAACATAGTAAGTGTTTCATTTAGTATATATTTTTATCAACGATCGTACAGAAAGTAGACACTTTTTGCATCATTTTTCATTGTAAAAGTGGCTTTTTAAAGCACTAGTGCTTTTTTACATTTTTATTGCACGGTAATGTCAAACTGTTTTTATTGCACAGAATTGTCAAATTTGACAGATGAATATATTTCGACGAAAAACTTAATTTTTTATTAATTGATACAAATAACTAATAAACTATAAATAAAATATATAATACAAACTAAATGGCAGATTTAAGAACTCTGAAGATTTCATTTAATGCAAGTCGAAGCGATTACAATAAAGCGAACATTTTTTCCATAAATAATAATGGCGGCCGACATTTGTGCAACTTGTTTACTGGTTGCTAAGTAACGCTTTCATTAGTGCACTGCGGGTAAAATATGTTTTCATTCATTGAATTATTGTAATGACATTAAAATATTACTCATAAGAATATATACTTTGAAATCCTTTACGATCGAAGATAAAATTTTGTAAGGCACACGTGTAAAAAGTTTCTTTATTGCACTCCTGGCTTTAAAAAAACTCGCTCGTTCCTCGCTCGTGTTTTTAAACGCCAGTTCGTGCAATAAAGAATCACTTTTTACACTTGTACCTTAAATAACTATTTGTTGACAATTTACAGTTGACATTAGACTAATTAAAATGATGACCATTATGTTATTTCTTCGTTAGTTGGCAAAATTTAAAAATATATGATGTTTTTAAAAGAACCTCTTGTATGAACCACGTGTCAGTAGTTTATCTGATAAAATATATATGTAACACAAGTGTATTACTTCTTCCAATGTTAACATTTTGTTCCATGAAGAGAGGGGCACAGAAAGTATTCATTTTATTTTACAATATATAATCAAAATTTGAAAATCAAATAAAAGTATACTGTCCAATAATAAATCATTTTTGCAAATCCGAAAAGTTCAAAATACTAAAGAAAAATCCTTTAGCAGCAATGCACAAACCTAATCAACAAATTCGGTCAGTCCCGCTAGAGTTTTAACAATTAAAATTAACCAGTTTTAAAAAGAAAATTACGAATTTAAATAAACCCACCACTATACTTGAAATTAATTTCTTTTGACGTTAGTAGAATGTTTAATAATATTTCTACAGAGAGCACAAGTTTTTTTTTAGATAAATCTAACATTAACCCTATTATAAAATCAGAATTATCCGACGCAATCAAACTTTCCCTAAATCAAAATTACTTGTAAACTAGTAAACTATTGATGATTTTCAACTTTTTTTTTACTCACTACAATTCTTTCCGTACATTGTAGATGATGCTTTAGTGGCACAGCACGTAAGTTAGATCAATATTTAAACTTAATTAATGGTATTCCTTCAAAAATTATTTTCACTATAGAGAATAAACCATGATAACAAAATTAATTTCTTAGACTTTGCAATAATTAATCTAAATAATAACATTGTATAACTGTATAGTTTTTTAGCTTACGAGAAGTGATTAATTACAACAAATAAAAACACTGTTACTCCTCACTTCACTTAAAATTGTATTGGAAATATTTAGCAAACTTAACATCAACCATATAATTCCCTATAAATTAAATTATCTTATATTTTACAATTTAGCTGTATTTAATTCTATGTTCAAGAGAGCCCTCATAATTCTTCTAATTCAATCTAACATTATTTTTAAATTTTGTAATTGAAGAAACTCATAAAGCGAAATCTAGAAAAGTTTGAATTTAACATTTTACTAGAGTGCTGTCACTCACAAAGCTAACTGTTTGACGAAATATACAACCAAAATTGGAAGGAACAAAATAACTTGAAAGGGGTTGCTAAGCTTGCTGATTAACTTTAAATTTTCATTGCGGACTAATTATTTATAAATTGGGCAATAATAATAATAATTCTGCGTCCTACATATAGAAAATGCATATTTAAGATCTTTTATGAAAATAGAGATACTATGACTTTATTTTGCCACTTGATTCAGATGGTAAAACAAAGTCATCGTGTTATCAGTTTTTTTCATAAATTTAGGATGTATCACAATGTAACGGCCTCCACAATTAAACATAAAATCTTTTAGTTCTTCGTTTAATAATAATTTGTTTCATGTTCTCCCTTGTAGTTTAAAATAAAATCATTGTTGCACTGATAATGTATCCTGCCATTGAAAGTTGAATCATTTTCTGATTGAAGTATAATTTTGACATTATAGTTGCTTATCCTTATTTATTCTTAGTGGGAATGAAGTGCTTTTTCATAATTTGTCCGAAGGGAAAAATAGTTTTAATCTCCATCCAACTAATCTTGATTTGGTTTCCTTGGTTGGTATAAGCTATTAAAGGTGTCTATAGGCCATGACTATTTTAAATTTGAGTCTTGGAACATAAGAGGAAACATATTTAACAAACAATTGCAAAAAAATCTTTCCAATAGTGGTTTAATAGTTCCGTAAGCATATGTAATGGATGAATCTGACCTTGAGAGAGAACTACGCCTATAACTTGATTACTTGCATCATTTGTAAGAAAAAATAGTCTAGAAAAATCAGAACCCAAAATAATAACTAGTAATAACGGTTCGTCAAAACGAGAGAGAGAAAACAGCTTTATTATTAGAAGTAAGTATTTATACAATTTTTATGAAGTGAACAGAGTACAGACTTGAGGTTTCTTCTAATCAGCGGCTATCGACCCGCGGTCTTTCAGCCTTCGTCAAAACGATTTTTACATAAATTGAAATTTTTATGATCTTGATATATCAATATCAATATTAATATATTAATGATAAAAACGCGGTTAAATTCCCTTCTTCATTGTTTTCATTTAAGCACTAAATGTACATTTCGGACTCTATGTATCCATTATCAATAGTTGACTAACAAATTTTACAATGATCTCGTTACGGTAGGTAGACAGATTAAAGAAAAAACTTAAAAGTAATTATTTCAGTATAATAATAATAATAATAAACTTTATTCGAAAATATGGAACAGTTCATGACATTACAATACAAATTGCAAATAGCCTCGCCATAATATCTAATCGCCATTTCGATACGTCAATTCATATAGCACTGAACAAAATTAAAGAATTCTATGGTAAAATAATTTAATAGAATACGACGAAATAAAAGATATGTACGTACTATTCATTAGAAGTAGGACAGCATCCATACATTTTTGTAATCTATTGATTTAGGTATTCATAAACTGAGTCGAATTCTTTATTCAATTAATTGTTTAAAAAAAAAATCATTTGTGATGCTTTGCAAATACTTCGACAATTAATTGAATTCGAGGGATTCGAAGTTCTCACATTGATAATTTCATTCAAGTTTATTGTCCATTATCATTCCCAGGAATTTTGTTTTGTTTTGAGTTATAAAATCCTCTCCACTAAAATTAATTGCGTTGATATTAATTATTTTATTCTCTGTTTTAAATACTATAATATTTGTTTATGATTTATTTAATATTAGCTTATTTTGCGACTCCATTCCTGGGTTAATTAGAAAATCTGATTTGATTTCTGAATTAGATACATTTCGTTAGAACCTTATACGATGAGACTGGTATCATCCGCATAAGTTGTTCTACGACTATTTTGATTTTTAATTATTTTATGTAGATCGTTTACATATAATATAAACCTAACCCTATACTCTAGTTATCTGATCATACTTCTTAAAACTAGCCGTTTGTCGGAAATGTCACGCTAAATTCGTGAGGAAGTCTAGTAGCGGGTTCTTTAATGCGCTCAAATCGAAACTCAGCAGATTATAAAAGTTCTTTTTCATTTCGATCGCTTCTATCATATTTAAGTTGTAAGATGTAGATCGTTTTAATAAATCTTCGTTATTTTAATTAAACTGTCCTATTTCTAAAATGTGGTGAGCAAATGCAGATTTGAATGGATTCAGATTTTTAATGTGGTATGAATGTTCTTTAATCTGACGTTAATTTTTATTCTAGTTTGACCTATATACAGGGTGTCTCGTTAATGTGGTGAAATGGCTGGACAACAGATTCCTGGGGCCAAATGTTATGATATCCAAAAGTTTACGGGTAAGCCGGAATTTGTCTTCAAAATTCCAAAAAAATTTATTTCTTTTGTTTTTGACAAGTGAACACTTAATTCGATTTGAATGAAATTTATTATTAATAACTACCATAATATAATATATCATTTAAGTTATTATGGGCATTAATGATTGACTGGAAGTATAGAAAATAGTAGTACTTTAAAAAAAAAATTTTTTTTTTGGTACATCCAATTAAAAATACTACTGGAAAGATCATTAAATTAAAAAAATAATTGTCTCTCAATAATATTTTATAGCTTTTATGGTTTATTCTGAGATGGGCAAATGAGTTGCTCTGTATATCATACTATAAAATGCGGATAATTTATGCGATTGGGTAAATGTGTAATTAATTCATTTCACTTGGTTTTTTTTGCTTCACGATTTGTGAAAACAAAAATCGTGAAACAAATAAAACCAAGTGAAATTAATTAATTACACATTTACCCAATCGCTACAATATGTTTCACCAAGTGATAAATAAATCAAAAGTTCGTAGTTTAGGATCATTTATGTTTGAAAGGTGAGTGAGAGCTGGAGTGTATGTAGTTAAAAGTGTGAGTCGATTTTCTGTAAATGTTGAATTCTAATTTTCTATTGTTTCTAATAACTATTAAATCTAAAAACAGTAGTTGATTATTTTTGATTCAAGTTCGTAAAATTTATGCTGCGGTAAAAACTATTGAGTTGGGATACAAAATCTGTGATGTTTAATGTTTTCTTAGTGATCGCAAATATATCATACATATATCTAATCCACGTTTTAGGGAAGTTAATTACGCTGTTTCCCCTTTATTCTCAAAACTGTTTATGAAAACGTTCGCAAGAAAAGGTGAAAGGGGATTGCCCTTTAGTCGTACCAAATGTTTCCTTATAATATTTTCCTTCAAATTCAAAAGCGTTTAAATCCATTACTAATTTTGTTAATTTAATGTAAGTGTCTACTTTGTTTTTTGAAATATTATTTTCTTTTAAAATATGTTCCAGTTTTTCTAATGTTATATCTAATGGAATGCTGGGGAAGAGAGATTCAGCATCAAACAGAATTAACTGTTCGTCTGGTGCTAAATCTAGACTCTCCAACATATTCGTGAATTCCAAAGAGTTGTTGACAGAAAAATTATTATTTAATTTTATTATATGACATTTCATCAACATTTTTCGAATAATGACTATGATTGTGGCATTACCTTTGTCAGACTTCAGGAAAAATACGTTACTGTTTTTTAGTTTTTCTCAGCGTCTTAAGATCTTTGTTATTGCTCTTCTTATACTAGTTGGTTTTCATCAGGGCTTTTGAATGTATTCTTTTGTTGAGAGACAAAACTTCGTGTTGTTCCTCTTCTATTTTCATTGTGGCGATTTCCAAGTCATTAAAGATGTCTTCTATCGGTATGTGTGGTGGTTCCAATGACTGCTTCAATTCTTTTTCTAATAGTTTCAGTTCTTCTGTCGAAAACGTTTCGTTTATTTTATTGATCACGGTCAATGTTGTGTGAAGTGCTTACGGATTTTCATTGATGTTGTTGATTTGTTGAGAAAGTTTCTTGAATTTCTTGTTAATAATTTCTAACTTTTTCCTTTTTTTTGTTCTGATGACAATAAATATCTTCTGGAAAGCTTCGTCCCACTTACTCGTAATGAAGTTTTTTGAGAGTTTCAAATGAAGGTCGTATGCCAGCAATTGAAAAGTGAACTCATTTCTGATTTCAAAAGTTTAATTTGGAAATCCTCCATTATTTTCAGTTTGTTATTATTAAACTTGGGCACTTTTACTTCTACGAAGGTAGGAAATACAGTGTTTTAAGAAGAATGTGTCGGCGCTGATTATCTTGATTTTTGTTTGGAGTTGAAAAAATTTGTTAAACTCTGTTGACCAGGAAGCCATTGTTTAATATGTTCTTGAGTTTTGTGAAGAATATATTAATACTAAAAAACGGTTAAATTTCTTTCTTTACTGTTTGTGACTTAAACCCACACAAATTTAGCCTTAATGAAAATGTGGCATTTCTGACAAGCGATTAGTTTTAAGAAGTATGATCAGTCTATACTGAAATAATTACTTTTAATTTTTTCCTTTAATCCATCTACCTTGTAAATTGTAAAATTTGTAAGTCAACTATTGATAATGGTCACATAGTGTCCAAAATGAACAACTAGTGCTTAAATAAAAACAGTGAAGAGAGGAATTTAACCGCAATTTTATTATTAATATAATATTTAGCAAGAGAGATCCTTTAAAATAACAAATTCATTTACACACACACAAATACACAAATCACACGGCAGAAAGATCACGTGGTCGATAGCCAAACACTACTATTACTACTATAATATTCACAAAATGCAAGAACACGTACATATTGATATTAATGGTTGAGTTCTTTTCTCAAGGGTTTTGTAAATCAGCAATATTATACAAAAAATTCCTGTAATAATAATCTAAAAGTCCATAAAAGCCATTAATCCATTTAGTCATCTTAGGGATTGGATAACTTTGTATAGCAACTGTTTTATCAGGATTTCATCCAATATCCTCTTGTGTATCTACATGAACTAAATAAACAACTTTTTGGAAAGTTTCGATTTATCGAGTTGAAAGATTTGCATCACTGAATAGATTAAATACTTCTTTATGACTAGTGGAAAAGACAGTGATATCGATTTGAATCAGACAATTTTCATTTTCAATACTCTTCAAAATATTATCCATACTATGTTGTAAAGCAATTTTGAATTTGTTTCAAAAATTTTATTAAGTGATTTAATTGAAGTGTTTGTTTATATATAGGATCAGTGGGTGGCCATTACTCCACCCTTCAATAATGAAAGTATAGCGATAACGATTTCTTAACAGTAAATTGTAAATGTAGAATATTTATTTAATGAATAAACTACATATCTGTTTAAAAGCAAATGTGCGTCGATAAACACTCTAGCCTATGTTTTTAAAATTGGAGGGTGTGATAGTGGCCACCCACCCACCCTACATATACATTTAAACTTCCATTACCTATACTTTTTTGCACTATTACTATCGAAATCATTAATAAAATAATAATACAATTAGGTATTTTGATTAATGTTTTCGTATATTTATAGAATGGGTGTATTGTCTTTGTCATACCCTTTAATTTTTGTAATACAGAATGATTTCTAACGTAGTTTTTAAAGAGTATATAAAATTGATGATCCATGTAGAAAAATCTGTAAGAGGCCACCCACTTACCTAAATATGTAGGCTTATATGTATAGCTTTTACTAGTTTATTTCTCAAAAACTCAAGCAGTTGTTTATTGAATTTATATCAGAAATTTAAATAATTGATTTAGCTTAAATTTGTTTGTATATGTAGGATGGGTGGGTGGCCAATATCCTAACCTCCAATCATGAAAATAAAACCAACGAAAATAAATTGTAAATAGAGCATATTTTGCTGGGTTGTATAGTAGTCACTCACTACTTTTAATCATTCAGTTGTCTGAAAGCTATTCATATTATTAAAAAGAAAAGTCTAATATTTTGTTTAAGTTTTTTTGTTTTAAATTTTGTTTTTGAATGATCGCTTCATTGATTTCAGGTTTTTTGTGAAGACCGACAATCATAATTATTGTATACTTAATCTTGTTTATTAAAGTTAAATGATTTTGTTCGAAATTATTTGAAAAAAATGTTTTTCCTCTTATGAACAATTCTTATGTTAGATAAATCTACACTTAATCTTGTCAGCATTAAATATATATAAGTAATTGGACCTTCGTTTGTTAATATATCTTTATAGAAAATAAAGGGCCAAAACATTGAAACATGTAGTAAAACAAAGTAAGTTAAGTTTAAAATGTTTATATTATAACTTTGAGGCTTTCTTTAATCATTGCCTATGTATGGAATAAGGTTCATAAAGTTGTATAAATTCCGATTTTTTTTTTTTAAACGGCTTATTTGTTGAATTTATATTAGAAATTTAAATCAGTGACTTAGCTCAAATTTTCATGTATATGTAGGGTGGGTGAATGAGCACTATCCCACCCTCCAATTATGAAAATAAAACCAGTTTTGTTTAAAATAAATTGTAAATAAAGAATATTTATAAAATAAATGTATTGGATATCTATCTAAAAGTAAATGTGTATTCATGAAAACTCTCGTCTATATTTTAGAAACAGCTGGGTTATATAGTAGCCACTCACCCACCCGACATATACTTTTCAACACTCATTACTCTTAATCATTCAGTTTTCTGAATTGCAGTTACAAATGACATTATTAAAAGCAAAAATCTAATATTTTGTTTAAGTTTCAATGCAAATTGGATAAGGCCGTAGACTATGTGATGATCTAATTATATTCTGATTAAACAGTTCGTCATTTTGCAGGTTTACTTTCGCTTCATTTATTTCAGGATAACGAGACGTTTTTCATAATGACCGACCATCATAATTATTATATGCTTAATCTTGTTTATAAAAGTTAATTGAAGAAGGAGCCACGATTACTTTGTTTTACCACTTTATTTTAATTTACACTAACAGGTAGTCATTATCAAACATAATGATAGTGATAAAAATATATAAGTCCTTTACGTTGTAGAAAATTCACTAATAATTAGAAAAAACACCAAAATATTTTCGTAAAATCTACAACAAATGAGTCTTATTAAGACTACAAGAACAAATCACTTTTGAAACAACTACTTCTCTAGCTAATACTTCGACAGACATTGAATGATACAAAAGTAATTTGCATGTTACAAAATAGCAATATCAAAGCAACACTAGTTTGAACGTATTTCTTTTTGTAAAATGAACTAAAAATGATTGAATGTACGTTAAATAGTTTGTGAGTGACTATACTATGGTAATTTGGAACAAGAAATGAATTTAGGTTGATGTAATTAAAAATAAATTAGCAAAAGCAATTAGATAATTCAATACTCAATTTTATAACCATCTGTAGACACGTGCTTCGATATTTCATTCTCTTTAGTACAGCTTTATTATAAAATGGTGATGTGGCCATCATAATACTTTCCCTATTATTTTTGATGATGTTTTACTGGTTGTAAGATGGGATAGAGGCCACCCACCCCACCCTACATATGCATATAAACTTCAATTCCTTATTGACTCGCGGTTTCCAATAAAATTAATTACAAAACTTTTTAAATGAAAAATTTTGAGTAAGTAAGTTAGTAAAAATTTGAAATTTAAACTTCTCTATCCCCCCTCTAATTAGTAAAACATAATAATTTAGTTAGAAATTGAACTTTTTTTGAAAATTTATAAATATCTTAAAGGAAATTCTAATAATTAGAAAAAGAACACAAAATATTACTGAAAAATTTTAGGAATCTAAAAGAAACATTGTCACAGTAATGGCAAAAAAACCTAATAAATTAAAGAGGAATTTTTGCAAAATATAATAAGCAAACTGGTAAAAACATTTTACAATTTATAAGAGAAATTGCTAGAAATTTATGAATCAAAATATTGCTGGAAACTTTAAACATTTCAGAGAAAATTCTATTAACTTAAAAGTGAGCACAAAAATATTGCTGGAAAAGTCTATGAAAATAAACAAAATTGGAAAAGAAGCGGCAAAAAAATTCTTAGTAAATTGACGAGAAATTGATTGAAATTTTTAAAAGGAAATTTTACTGGCAAAGTCTAATTATTCAAAAGGGAACAGAAATCTGAAAAAAATTGCTGAAGAATAAAAAATAATAATGATTTGAAACAGAACAGAAATTCAGTAATAAAATTGTTTAAATAAGGTTTTAAAAATCTTGGATGCAATTGCCTTGCAATTTGGATAAGAAACTGCTGAAAAATTCTGAAAAGTCTGGAAAGAATTGTTCAAAAAATTTATAACCTTAAAGAAAAAACGGTGATAATTTGTAGAAACATTAAGCAAAAGTACTGGAAAATACTTGGAAACCTTTAACAATTTGAATCCAAAAATTCACTAGAAATCTAAATGAAAATTTGAAATGAAATGGTTTAAAAAATCGCAACAAATTTAAACAGTATTTTTGGAAAAATCAAGAAATCTCTAGAAAGTTTTTGCAATTTGCAAAAATAATGAAAAAAGAAATGCAGAAAAATTCTTAAAACTAATTTGGAAGAGAAGAGAAATTTCTGGAGAACCAAAAATTAAAAATTTCTGTTTGAAGAAACTTCTAGGAAATAGAGATTAAATTTGCGAGAAATATTGAAAAAGAGATAAAACATGGCTTTAAAATCCTAAATAAATTCTTAGAGACAGTTTTCGAAATTTGGAAGAGAAATTCTAAAAATCGAGAATAAACATTGTAAAAAAAAAATTAAAGATTATTTTCTAAAAAATTTTATGAATCAAGTAATAATTGTGGAAGAATTTTAGAAACCCAAAAGGAAACTTGTATGAGAAGTTGCTAGAAAATTCTTGGCAAAAAAGAGATATTTCTAGGAATTTGTAGAAATATTGAAAATAATTGCTGGAAAATTCGAGATATCTTGGGGAAAATTCTAACAATGTGGAAGAGGACAGAAATTGAAAGAAAATTTTTGATAAATTCAAATAATCTAAAAGAAAGTTTGAAAGAAGAATTTCTAAAAAAAATTCCTAACAATTTCATTTTTAGAAAAATCAAAATTTTTAGAAATATTGAAAAAATGCTAATAATTTCTAGAAGTCTTACCAAAAATTCTAAAAATTTTAAAGACGACAGAATTTTGGGAAAAACATGCTTTAAAATGCTAAATAAAATTAGACACAAAAAATGCTACAAACCCAGAAAAAAATAGCGTCCTTAAAATAATAATCTTGCAATTTTTAATTTTTAATTCCGAAGATTTCTAGAAGTACGGAAGAAAATTTAATAAAAATTCTAAAAATCTACAACAAAAAATGCTAAGAAATTCTTAACCAAATAAAGAGAAATTTCTGAAAATGTCTTCGCAATTTGCTTAAAATTTGTAGAAATTTTAAAACAAATTTCTGAAAAATGTTTAAAATCTAGAAGAATTGTTGATAGAGAGCAGAAATTCAAAAGAAAGATTGCTACAAATTATTAAAAGAAATTTTAGCAATTTGGTAGAGAAATAGCTGAAAAAATTGTCAAAAGCAGGAAAGAAATTGTTGAAAAATTTAGAACCCGTGATATAAATCTTCAAAACTAGAAACCTTTAAAAAAACTTCTAAAAAAAAACAAATAACAAATTTAAAAAAAAATGCTTGAAATATGGAAGAAAGTTCTTGGAAATATATTTGTTTGATTTGATTGTTTTATAAGCAGCAAAATTATCAACGATTACTATTTAAAGTTATCATGTATATGTAGGTGGGTGCCCTCTATCCCAGCCTCCAATCAGTAAATCATAAGCGAGGGTTTTAATTAAAAGTTGTAAAATGTAAAAATACATAAAAAAATAGTGATGTGGCCATCATAGTGCTCTCCTTGCATTTTTCTCGAAAACTATAAGATTTATATTTTTAATTTTTTTCGCAAGTTAAGGACGTGAAAAACATATTTTAATAAAACTTGTTCAGATTTTCATTCCCTTTAAATTTTATTTGAAAAGTTATGTAATATTTTCAACATCAACTTTCGATTTATGAATGTTCATCAAAAGCTTTTCAGTTCCAGGTTTTAACGGAAAAACCTTATGTTTAAAGTTTCACCTCAAAAGGATCATTCGTTTTTGAGAAACAGCGCCCACAGGCATTCTCATTCAAGAAAACAATACTTTCCCTATATATTCAAATAGTAATGTGGTCATCATAGTACTTTCCCTAGATTTTACTCAAGAACTATGAGGGTTACGCAAAAAATTTACTCTTAATAATTTGTTTATTTTTGAATTATCTACATTTATTTGTTAAATAAATTTCATGTTACTCCGATAGTTTTTTCTTGAAAGTTAAGAATTTTATGAAAAAAATGTTTTAATAAATTTTTCACTTTCTCATTCCCTTTAACTTTTGTTTGAAAAGTTTTGTAAAAAATTTTATATTAGAAAAAATATCGGAAAAAAACAAAAAACGGCCTCGAGTGAACATCCACTTCCGGTTTTTGAATGTTCACCAAAAGCTTTTCAGTTTCAGTTTTTAACGATAAAACCTTAAGTTTAAAGTTTCATCTCAATAGGATCATTCGTTTTTGAGATACATCGCCCACAAACTTTTCACGCACGAAAACAATACTTCCCCTATATATACTATATAGGGAAAGTAAAAATTGATTTCAAACATAAATAAATTTTGTAACACGCAAATTACTTTTGTATCATTGTTGTAGATTTTACGAAAATATTTTCGTGTTTTTTCTAATTAATAATGATAGTGATAATGATTAGCTGTTAGTCGAAACTGTAGTCACGTGTAATTTAAAATAAAGTGATAAAACAAAGTTATCGTGTTATCCCTATTCATTATGTTCAAGATGTACCAGAATTAAATATTTAAAGTTAAATGAACAGTTCTTATATTAGATAGATCTAACAATACTAACTTGTCAGCATTAAACATATATAAGTGATTTTACCTTCAGAGGAGAGAATAACATCTTTATTCGAACATAGATATTTACAAAATTAAAACATTTACAAATGATATATAATGTGTTAGTCTGTCCGTTTGGGCTATCGAAGATCGGTCTTTCTGCCCTTTTACCTTCATTTATTATTATGTTTTTAGAAAATATAAAAGGCCAAAGTATTAAAACATGTGGTACACCATAGTTTGTTAAGTTTGTGGCTATTTTTTCTTTATTCACTGCCTATATAGAAAATAAGGTTCATAAATTCATAATGAAAAGCTGTATAAATTGCGATTTTTAATATAAATAATCTTTAAATTTACATTTTTAACCAGGTGTTTTTAAATACTACAACAACGTGTTATACGACGTGTTAAATGAGAATAAAACTCGAAAGTTAAAATCTAATCTATTACAATAACTTATCTGCTCATAAATTTATACAGGTAGTAAAAACTTCTTGTAAACACACCTTCACCACCCAAATTTTTATCTCAAACAACACCGCCGCATTAGCGACGACCGCCCCAATCCGAAGAGATTATAACAGAAACTGTCGACCAGGCCATCGTCACAACTAGGACGTTAACCGATTTTATATCGACGGCAACACCCTTTATTAGGTATTATGACCGTGCCGGCCGTTCCGAATGTCAGGTGGGAGAGTGACATGTGTCAGCGGGGCCGTTCCGCGCACCAGGAGGTCCCGTCTAATGTCTTGTCTTGCGTCTGGTCGGTCCAATTTCCAACCCGAAAAAGTCATTTCCGAGGCGCCGGTGCGGTCACTCTTTGAACGGACGGCCCTCTTTGAGTCCTCGGCCACAAGAACAAAACGACCGGCCGCGAGAGTGGACCACTTTTAATTTTCAAACTTCTTTCTGGTTATTTTTTTTTGTGTTTGAACGTACGCCGCGCGCAATAAATTATAAATGATCGATTCGATTTTCGTTACGTTGTTTTAAAACTCAAGTTATTAAATATGAAAATGAAAAATAGTAGAAATGTTTTACTAAAGAAAAATATTCATATTTACAACCTTAATATTGCAATCTTCTAATGTTGATATAGTTAATAGAGCTACCCTCTTGATGAAACCAGATATGTAACTTTGGCGAAGAAAAACAATTGTTATGTTCCATTATTATTATTTAATAATATGGGACATAACAAGTGTTTTTCTTCACCTAATGGTGATGTTTGTTTTTGGGGTTTCGTAAAGATTATATCAATATAAATAACACTATTAATAAACTTTCTATTTCTAAACTATCAATTGATTGATTGATTTATTGATTTAACATTACATGTTCACTTTAAAATATTCTCTTACAATTAATATAAATTTACAATATACTTCACAATTTAATTAATATATACGTATATTACCTTTTTTTGTATTACACACCCTACCAACTTTTCTAATAAACACTTAAAATTACCCTATCGATAGTAAACATAAAACATAATAAGTATTATGCGACATAAACGGTAATCCTTAGTTGCACCCACCTTAATAATACGATGCATATAATTATTACAAAATTCAATTATGACACAACTTATTGATTATTGCTGGACAGAGTGCTTATGGCCGGACTTAATTAAAACCGTGCGTAAGTGTGTGTGGGGGAACGAATGCGCCGTTAATTAGAAAAAAAATTCTTTTAATTAAGTTAATTCAATGATCAAAGCTTACGTTCCTATATAATTATAGGTAATATACACGTTGAGGTGCGCTTTATTTATGTGTTATTACCTTTAATTTATATTATAATTGGGTGCAGGGGCAAAGCCCATGCAGGAGCACCGTGTGCCATCGAATGCGCTTTTGTATTGTGAAATTTCGATTTTAATTAAGTCTAAGCGTGGATTGTCTGATTGGATTCGAAAATGTTTGTACGGATAGAAAAAATAATCGATTTTGTAATCTATACAACAAATTTTAATTGTTTAAACTTTAATATGAAATTTATGTTTATGAAAATATGTTTAAATCAGTTATCATTTAATGTTCAGTCTATTTAATTAATTTATGAGAGAGAAAACATCTTTATTGTAGATTGTACTACAATATATAATTATAATAATTATTGTGTTTCTTCGTCCTAAGTTTTTTTTTGCTTTAAATGTTTTTTTATTAACTTAAAATTATTTGTAATAATAATTTATTTATTCTAACATAATTTAAGGTCAGATTAATTTTATACATTCAATTTGTTTAAATGTTTTCTAGAAAATTTACTACCCGCCGAAATACATACTTGTCCTACTTTTAATACACCATGCGCCATCTATGATTATGCGTGCCAATTACCGTACCGCAAGTTTTCAAAACTCTTCATCATTTTTTTCAATTTAATAATTCTAATATTATAATGTAAATAATTATTATTATTGGAAGATGGGACAGGGAACATGGGTTTTTTATTCAAAAACGCAAGACTATCAATACTTGAAATTTATATGTATATGTAGGGTGGGTGGGTGGCCTCTATCCCACCCTCCAATCAGTAAAACATCACCAAAAATTATTTGAAAAATTTGTATGAATATATCTCTAAAAATTGCAGTTAGTTTGTGTTTATATTTTACAACTATTAATTAAAACCCTCGCTTATGTTTTACTGATTGGAGGGTGGAACAGAGGCCACCCACCCACCCTACATATTCATGATAACTTTAAATACTAATCGTTGATGTTTTTGCTGCAAAAAACATTCAAACCTTGTTTGTAATAAAAAATAAAGCATAATACAAATTTAAGTTTAAATATAAATGACCATCTACAGCTAAGCTTATCCAATTTAGATTTAATGCTTGCCCACCCATTAGGCATAAAAGTTTTTTTAAATTTACTAACTTAAAAATTATACCTTTGAATTTCTTTTTTGTTAAAAATGTTTTGTAATTGAAATTTATATGTACATTTAGGGTGGGTGGGTGGCCTCTATCTCACCCTCCAATCAGTAAAACATAATCAAAAATAATTTGAAATATTTTTATGAATCAATTATAAAAGGCAATTAATTTGTATTTACATTTTACAACTTTTAACTAAAACCCTCGCTTATGTTTTACTGATTGGAGGGTGGGATAGAGGCCACCCACCCACGCTACATATACGTGATAACATTAATTGCTAATCGTTGATAATTTTGCTATTAAAAACAATCAAATCCTTTATGTAATAAAAAATTAAACAAAATCAAATTTTAAGTTTAAATATAAATAAATTTTTATAGCTAATCTTAATTAATTTAGATTTAAAGTCTGCCCAAAGTCATACATCAAATTTTTACTAATTTACTCACTCAAAAATTTTACCTATTTAATTTCTGTTTTATTCAAAAAGTTTTGTAATTAATTTTATTGGAAACAACAAGACAATGAGGAAATAAAGTTCCAATGTATATGTAGGGTGGGTGGGTGGCCTCTATTCTACCCTCTAATCAGTAAATCATCATCAAAAATTATTGGAAAAATTTATATATGAATAAATCTTTAAAAATTGCAATTATTTTATGTTTATTTACATTTTACAACTTTTAACTAAAACCCTCGCTTATGTTTTATTGATTGAAGGGTGTGATAGAGGCCATCCACCCACCCTACATATGCATGATAACTATAATTGCTAATCGTTGATGATTTTGCTGCTAAAAACAATCAAACCCTTTTTACACAATAAGAAAAAAACATAATTAAAAATTATGTTGAAATATTAATAATTTTTTATAGTTAATCTTATCTAATTTATAAAGAATGTCTGACCACCCATCATGCATTATTTTTTATTAAATTAACCACTCAAAAATTTAACTTTTTAATTTCTTTTATATTCAAAAAGATTTGTAATTAAATTTATTGCAAACCACGAGGCGATTGGTAATTAAAGTTTCAATGTATATGTAGGGTGGGTGGGTGGCCTCTATCCCATCCTCCAATCAATAAAACATCATCAAAATTCATTTCAAATATTTGTATGGCTAAATCTCTAAAAATTGCAATTATTTTTTGTTTCTTTACATTTTACAACTTTTAATTAAAACCCTCGCTTATGTTTTACTGATTGGAGGGTGGGATAGAGGCCACCCACCCACCCTACATATACATAATAACTATAATTAGTAATCGTTGATGTTTTTGTTGTTAAAAATAATCAAACCCTTTATGTGATAAAAATAAAACAAAATCAAAATTTAGGTTTAAATATAAATAATTTTCTATAGCTAATTTTACATTTAAAATCTACCCACCCATCATACATAAAAATAATATTAATTCCTTCACCAAAAATTTTACTTTTTTAATTTTTTTTTATTCAAAAAGTTTTGTAATTAATTTTATTAGAAACCGCGAGACGATAAGGAATTAAGGTTTATATGTATATGTAGGGTGGGTGGGGGACCTCTATCACACCCTCAAATCAGTAAAATATCATCAAAATTCATTTAAAAAATTTGAATGCATAAATCTCTAAAAATTGCAATTATTTTGTGTTTATTTATATTTTATAATTTTTAATTAAAACCCTCGCTTATGTTTTACTGATTGAAGGGTGGGATAGAGGCCACCCACCCACCCTACATATACATAATAACTATAATTGTTAATCGTTGATGATTTTGCTGCTAAAAACAATCAAAACCCTTTATGAAATAAAAAATTAAACAAATCAAAATTTAAGTTTAAATATAAATGACTTTCTATATCTAATCTGATCTAATTTAGATTTAAAGCATGTCCACCCATCACGGATCAAATTTTTATTAATTTGACACAAAAATTATACCTTTTGAAATTCTTTTTTATTCAAAAAAGTTTATAATTAATTTTATTGGAAACCGCGAGACTATCAGTAATTATAATTTATATGTATATGTAGGGTGGGTGGGTGGCCTCTATTCCACCCTCCAATCAGTAAAACATCATCAAAAATAATAGGGAAAGTATTATATTGGCCACATCACCATTTTTATGTCTGGTATTATGTGAACGTGTGGCCATGTTTTTATTGTAACTATGTTTTTGGTTCCTTATAAATAGTACAGTTTGCAGGGTGAATATTGTAAAAAGTGTACTTAAATGATTTCTTTTGAAGAGATTTCTACATGAATCATTAGGCTTTAACCCAAGTATTGCTCTTAATGCACGTTTCTGCAAGATGAAAATTTGGTTTATACTGGTAGACCTTCCCCAGTGAATTATCCCTAAAGGTAATACTAACATTTTCAAAATTGGCTTGATGTACCATTTTTAGTATCCTAAAGGAGACATATCCTTTTAAGACCCTTAGCTTATAATTGGTTTTACATAATTTTTTAGTAATGTAGTAGTAATGAGCCTGTTAGAGGCAGAATAAAATTACCAAAGATGAGGTTCTGCGAAGTATTGATATTTTCATTTTTTCTTGATAAGGTACATCCAGTTTTATTTTTATTTACAATTAATCTATTTTGCACAATCTATTTAAATACTTATTCCAATGTACGAGGTGAAGCTATTAAATAACCGGACTGAAATCATAACACTTTTCATTCGTCACCAATTACAGCAGAAGTTAAAAGAAGTGCTGAAAGTCCTCTGCTGTCAGCTGGTTGAGAACCTCTGTCGCCTTTGCGGTTTAACCGCTTCCACACTTTCAAATCTTGTTCCCTTCAGCGCCGACTTGTCCTTGGGAAATAGAAAAAAGGTCAGGCGAATATGTTGGATGTTCCAACACGGTTATGCCGTATTTTGCGAGGAAAGCTCTCACAAATAAGGCAGAATAGGCTAGTGCATTGTATTGGTCTTCTACAAATCGGGTCTTCGTCTTCTCACACGCTCACGCAGGGCCCTAGAACCTCTATGTAGGAATGTTGATTTACCTTCTGACCCTCGGGAACCCAGTTGAATTTGAATTTGCTCATCCTAGTCTTGGGTTCTTTCAATGCGTGGATTGCCTCTTTGTTTCGGGATCGTAAGTAATAAACTACGATTCATTACAAGTAATCACCTTGCCTAACAAATCTGAATCAGTGGCGAGGTTGTTTAGGATGTCAGTACAAATGTTCTGTCTTGATTCCTTTTGGTCGGGAGTGATTAGTTTCGGCACCATTTTTGCGCATGTTAAATGATTCCTTCCTAATCTGTCGAACACTTTCTTTGTCGATTCCTGTCATTTCAACAAGCGCTCGAATGCCCAGACGACAATTAGCGCGGATTATTTTACCAATTTTGCCAATGTTTTCGTTCGTTTTTGACGTTGATGGCCGCCCTGGGCGCCAATTGTTTTCCGTCGTTTCATGCCCTTCTTTAAGCCATTTTAACCACTTAAACGTTTGTGTGCGGGACAAACATTCATTCCCGAAGACTTCTTTCATCATTTCATAAGCTTCTATGGCAGTTTTCCCTAGTTTAAAAAGAAACTTTTACCAATGAATCCATCATGTCCCAGGTTATACGGACTAGTAAAAATTCACAAAGATAATAGTCCATAATAAAGTAATAAAGACCAGTTGTTTCATATGTAAATGCACCACTTAATATAGTTGCATCTAAATTAGTTTCATTGTTTAAAGAAATCTCTGACAGCTTTTGTGATCCACATGCCGTTATAAATTCTGTAGATCTTGAACAAAATCAAGTTGGATAAAAATATAAAAATGGTTTCATTCGATGAATCCAACATGTTTTCAAAAATTCCCTATGAAGATTGCATTAAATTAATTAGAACAACTTTTCAGAAAAATAATGTCAACCCGGTTATTCAGTCAGAAATCATAAATTTGATAAGCATTTTACTAAAATATAATTATTTCACGTTTGATAATAAAATATACAATCAAAAAAAGGACTACCAATGGGGTCACCCTTAAGCCCATTGTTAGCTGAAATTTTCATGGATAACCTTACAAACTTAATCCTTAATTCAAAATTAGCTAAAAAAATATATTTGGTTGTGGTATCGTTATGTTGATGATATCCTAGCGGAATTTGTGGGCACAGAAAGACAAATTAATCAATTTTTACAATTTTTAAACACAATTCACCTTAATATAAAATTTACTTATGAAACTGAGCACAATTAAATACTTATATCTCTCAATTTCCATACAATTTTGTAATACATATATAGAAAATCAACATTTACAGACTCAGCAATTCCAGCAAACTAAAGACATCCAATTAAACATAAAAAAACAGTCTTCAATTTGATGATTCACGGAGCTTTTTCCTTGCCTTTATCACAAGAGGCTTCAAAACAAGAAATTATTATAATTTACAGTATTGCTAATAATAACGGTTATACAAATAAAACAATAGATAACTTAATTCAAACCCACCAAAACAAAAATATTAATAAAATGTTGCATGCAGCTAACATTCTACAAACAATTTTTTTTAAATCATTCACATATTTTGGAGATATTAGCCTCAAAATTCGCAATATCCTAAATAAACTAGACATTAATGTAGCCTTAAAACCGTACAATCAAATATGTAACACATTTTTAAATTCAAAAACTCCCTAAGATAAATTTAATAGCAAAGATTGCTCCTCGATTTACATAGGGCAGACAGGTCGTAGTTTTAATATTAGGTTAAAGGAACATTTAACGTCGTTTCGTTTAAAAAAAAAGAAGACTCAACATTCGCTAATCACCTTATTGAAAACCGGCATACATTTGACGGAGATGTATTTCAAATTCTTCATTTCGCAGACAATGGGCGTACTCGAATCCTTCGAAATCCACAAACACAAGGATAATCCGGACAGCCCCATAATTAACGAACAAACCTCATGTTCTCCCCTTTGTTCAACGAGGTATAAATAAAATCTTGTTTCTCTATTTACATTACTCATAGTTTGATAATGAGCATTGTTTCATCGAAACTACAGTCACTATTTAATAAACATTGTTATATTAACTGAGTAAAAGTATTTTTTATTTTTTCATTTAATTAAAATGGATCACGAAGTAAGTGCCTACAACCTCAAACAGTTAAGAATCTTGAGGTTACCCCGTTGTTCCGTCGGACCACTAGGCAAGTTTCCAACGCGCCAATAGTACGTCGACTAATTCAATGAGCTGCTACAGTCAAACTGAGCTACCTGCTGGCTTATCCAGCGAGCTCAGTGTGGAGGAAGGACCATCAAACACAGTCATGTTCAAACACGTCGAGGAACACTCGCAGTTTGCTGAGAGGGACATCAGTCCGGATATTAAATAACCACACCTCGTATATGCTGCATTTTGGTACAATTCATCCATATTTTGGCCATTATTACAAATATTAATATCATCAGCGTAGTTAATTGAACAATTTAGGACCCAAAATACTGCCTCGAAGGACCCCTCCCGTTATTTCCAAGATCCTTGATTATAGGATCTCTGTTTCTCTTTTGATTTGTACAATTTGCTGTATGCTAGGATTTTAGCCACTTATGTGCAACCCTTCTCAAGCCTGTATCTTGCAATTTTGATAATAGTAACTCGTGATTAATACAATCAAAAGCTTTGTAAGTCAAATAGGATACCATAACAGATTTATTCTTCTATTGATGAAGGTAAAATTTTGTGAATTTTTTGTGTTGCAATTTTGGTTTTTTTAATATGTTTACTCAAAAATGCTTGAATTTGTGTAGCTACACATATTCAAACATTTTTGAAAATGTTAATCTAAGGCTTATGGGTCTAAAGTTACAAACATCTTCCGGGTTTCCGCTTTATATAGAGGGATTACTTAAACTAGTTTCAATTATATGGGGAATATATGCTATTATGCATTGACTCGTTAATTAAAAAGCACATATGTTCTGAAATACAATCAATTGATTGTTTCACTAGATATGACGATATTTCATCAATACCTGTGTTTCCACATTCTAACTGCCATACCTTTCTCACTAATCCGCATTACTTAAGGTGTACTTAAAGTTATCTTAATTGTGTTGTGAAAACAAACGTTGATTCTGCATCTTTGAGTCTTTCTAGATCACTTATTGAAACTCCAACCTTAAATAATTACATTTATAAAATTTTTATTTTGCAATAAAGTTATAATTTTATCAACCGTCGATTCTAGATGAAAATAGTTTGTATGTATTTATGCGAATTTTGTTACTGTGGTAATCGATGTTGTGTCAGCAGTGCCGTATATTGGATGGACTCTTGGACGCCTCCGCTTTTTGTGGGCGACAGTCTCAAATCCTTCCATGTCCTTAATTCCATTATTATTATTTGCTTTGGATTCCACTTCGGCCGTTGAACATGCATTATTTTCCATCGTGATTTTCTGCGTCGATTCGCGGGAGTTGTTCAATTAAACAAAGCACCGAATCGACTAGAGATTGGCGCATTCTTATCGTGCAATCATGGGATATGAAGAAGAGATAAGGACGCACTGCTATAATTAGAAAAACAAATTCATGTTCCGAATATGACCAATGTGTAAATATAATTATATATCTTTTGTTCATTGTTAGCTTTAATATTTTTTGACGTAGTTAATAAACAAACAAAAACTGTAACATACACAGAAAGCCATCAGAATAAGTGTTTGATCTTCGCTGTCTTACACCTAACTTCAACAAACACCACGGAGCACGTATCACTGCCTATACCGAGCAAACGAGCTTAAGCCCGTACCGTATGACCTCCAACCCGTTCCAGATCTTCGACGTAGACGTTATTAGCGAATGTTTGTGTATACTCTGGGAATTGAGCACCGGAGTTCCTGCACGATATTCTAACACAGCCAGTTCATAGACAACATACACCTTCAAATGAGAGGTTACAACCTTGTTTTAGATTTACGACCTGAAACCCACTAACTTCCGCACAAAAACGACAGCCAACCCTACCTCTAAGAGAAAAGCATCACCACCAATCGCGAGGAATCACGCATCACAGTAGACAGCAATGTACATCCATCAAGGACAACGACAACCTTCAACATTGACAAATTAATACAGATTTCGAAACAACAAGAAACGGCGGGACAACAAATCGATGTAAAATTCGAATTTTGCTTAAATAGATGAACATCACATCAAATGCCTGAAGATAGCCGAACCGATTCATTAATATCATCGTGGTAACTACTAAGACAAAATAACGCAAGAAACATGAAAAAATATTAAGTTCACACTTTCTCTGCTACACGCTTGATGGAAAAGTATAATAGATAGATTTGAATTAAAATACTTGTTAATTTCCATATTAATATATTCAGATTCCTGACATGTGTTTCGGTTTTTAACAACCATTATTAGTATTCACTGTTATTATCCTTTGATAATGGTTGTAAAAAATGGTGATGTGGCCACCATAGTACTTTTCCTACATTTTTCTCGAAAACTATGAGGTTTACGGCAAAAGGCTATCCTTAACAATTTGGTCAATTTTTGATTCTTTGCAATTATATATGTAGGGTGGGTGAGTGGTTTCTATCATAGTGACCATCCAACTACTCTGGAGGGAAGGTATGTATATACCCATTAACTTTAATTACTGACCGCCTCGCGGTTTGCAATAACTTTCATTACAAAATTTCAATAAAAGAAAATTTTCAAAGCAAAATTTTTGAGTCTGTAAATGAATAAAAATTAATTAATAATAACTGATACGTGAAAAGACTTTAAATCAAGCTTAAATAAGGTTAGATATAGAAGTTCATTTATATGTAATCTTAATTTGGATTATGCTTTATTTTTACAAGGTTTTATTGTTTTGTAAGCTGCAAAATCATCAACGATTAGTTTTTAAAGTAATTATGTATATGTAGGGTGGGTGGGTGGCCTCTATCCCACTCTCCAATCAGTAAAACATCATCAAAGCTTGTTTGAAAAAATTGTTTGAATAAATAAATGAATTTATAAATATTTGAAAAGGAAATTAATTGACAAATGATAAACTTGATAATTATAAAACTTTACATAAGATAATTTGATTGTATTGGCTTTTAATTGTTGAAAGTCCATTTTGAATTCACTGTTAGGTGTAACTAAAACACGAACTTTCAAAGAGTATGCTTTTATTTATCGCACACTGTGGCTTCTTCAGCCTGAAGAAGCAAAAAATAAAAGCATACTCTTTGAAAGTTTGTGTTTTAGTTACACCTAACAGTGAATTTACATAATATGTTAATTAATATAGTTTGCTCCTGACCTACCTCAATATATCGTATCCTCTACCTACCTTAATTAAAGATAAATAGATGTTCAGTTCAATCATTAAACAGGGCACCACATCGACGAGAGATTGGTGCATTCTTATAGTGTGATAATGGGACATGAAGAAGAGACAAGGGTGCACTGCTATTTTTAGCAAAATACATTCCATGTTCCAAATATTTTCAATATGTAAATATAATTATATACCTCTTGTACATTGTTTGCTTTAATATGTTTTGAAGTAGTTAATAAACAAACAAAAACTGTAACATATATAGAAAGGCAGCAGCATAAGAAATAAATCATATTCAAAACCGCTTTGACTCGTGTTAATTGTTTCTCAATGAGCCTAAGAATCTCACAAAACAATTTCTCGCTTATCAAGTTCCTACTCGAGTGCGGAAAAGCGCATTTCCCACGCATTGTACGCACTATTTTTTCACATACTGCATATAACATCAATTATAAAGGTGTTTGCGATTTAATTTTTGACACTGACATATAAAAATTAGGTTATAATTACCGATAGTACGTGTGTTGTATAATATATATTACTCCAAGTATGTAATTGACACTGACATTGATTAATAGTAAATAAAAGTAGTGCGAAAAAGTGTATCCATGCGGAAAAGTGTTGCTATGCGGCAAAGTGTTACATTTCTCAACGATTTTGGATGCGGAAATGTAAGGTATTTCTATTCAGTATGTGAAATTTTTTAAATATTTTTTTACTTATCTTTGGCCATCTTTCTTAAATAATACACATAAAAAAAATTATTAAAAAAACTATACATACCATTTTGGCTTAAAGAAGCACAGGCAGATTTCACAAATAAATATGTTCTTCCACTCAAACCCAATCCATCATCATGATGTTAAGGCAGCAAGGATCCTCTTCTACTTTCGGAATGGGAATGAAAAAGAGATGAAGTAAAGTCAGAAATCGAAAAAAAGTCAGAAGTGGAAAGAGAGAAAGAGTAAAAATAAAAGTTTATTTGATGCTACGAAAACTGCATACAGAGTTTTGTAAAAATTTAAAAGAAAAAATAATATTCCAACACGTGTAGAATTATTCCTATTCCGTAGCATGGAGGATTTTTACAATTTGCAGATTTGGGCGAATAGGGATCACTTGACGGATGTGCGGTAGCATTTGCTAAAGCTGTAAACGATGCGAAAAGTGCCAAGGATCAGCAAAAAGAAGCTTAGAAACATATGGAACTATGGAAAGTAAAACAATAGGTTCAGGATTTTATTTAAAGCCCTATAAGAGCGGATGCGGTTTGTATTTACCAAATAAACCAATGAAATCCAAACGAGCTGTTACAAATGGTTGCAACTCCGACGAAGCATACTTTGCCTGGGCTGTTACTTCAGCAGTTCCAACAGGATTGCCGCAGAGACCATCATCCTAACCACATTATTCAGACCTATGTGACTTTACAAATTTAGATTTTCCAGTTAGAATAAAGGATATAAATATATTTGAAAGTAAATATAATATTTCGATAAACGTGTACGGCGCAAACATCGTTCCTATACGAATATCAGAGTGAAAAAGCTTCTCACATAAATTTATTGTACATTTCTAAAGATAGAGTCATTTCTGTTGGATTAAAAATTTATCGCGGTTAATTGAAAGCCAAATGTCTTCACATGATCACGAGAAGTATATATGTAAAGGTTTAATTTACTTTTCAAAAAAGATGGGTTAATATGCCATCAAGAAGGAGATTGCGGAAACGTTAAAGCTGTTCTTCCAGATAGTCATAACAAAATTAATAAATTAGATGAAAATGTTCTGGGAAGTATGTTAGAATTTGAAAATGATCAAAAACAAATGGAAATTCCTCCTTCAAAATCGGCATATATTATGATTTTGAAGTATTATTAGTAAATAATTAGTAAACATCATTGACAATACTAATATCTCATGCCCCCATTCCTTCTAGTTTATCTCCTCCTCCACCTCACACGAGATAGCTAATTCTAGAACCTCCTCCTTCGATAGGGGAGAATCGGCTATCTCCCTCTACATGTGTCCTTCGATCCGGATCCAAACTATCACCATGTGGTAAACTTCGACGAAGACGTTATTAGAGAATTTCTGTGTATACTCTGAGGATTGAGTACCGAATTTACGACCCGAAATACACTAATTGTCATGCAAGAAAGACAACCAACACTACCTATAAGGGAATAAAATCGCCTCCAATCGCGAGGAATCACACGTTATAGAAGACATCCATCAAAGATAACGACAACCTTCAACATGGAAAAGTTAAATCTGATTTTGAAACAATAAGAGCTATGAAGAATTATTGAAAACAACTACAGAAATCGACGCAAAATTCGTACTTTGCTTAAATAGATGAACGCCATACCAAATTCCTAAAGATAGCCAAACATTTTGATCCATTTCATTATTGTGATAACTACTATGACAATTTACGCAAGATATATGAAGAAATATTGTTCAATGCGAATATTAATACTGAGGACCAACCGATAGCGTCGCTACAGAGCAAGACCTACACACTACACGAATAATTAGAAGATTAATTAAAACACTTGTTTTTGTGAGAATTTAATTCTTATGGTAATGAATATAGCTAGTCGATTAATTTCTAAACCAAACGTCTGTCAAAAAATATTGGATTGATAAGGCTGTTACTTGGCGAAACTCAATTGTGAACTTATAATGAAAAAACACAATCGTTTTGAATTAACTTTATTTTGTAGATACTGCTACAATTGTTTCATTGCCCAGTAGCACAACCACAACTTCTGAATATCTCGCATCATAAATACATGTAAAATGGCGTTAATGAGCACGAACTTCATCATTGACAATAAAACCTACGGATCATTATTTATGAAGAAGATTGATACTGCAACATACTTGTAGGACTGCTTAGAGAGTAAGCCATAACGTAATCGTCCCTCAATGCAGATGCGACAAAAAACAATTCCCATTTATGGTGGAGACTACAAAAACTTTAGTGAGTTATATCAGATGATTATCCATCAATTAACACCTTATTTATTGTCAAAAAAATCGATTACCTGAAAGGGTATGTTCGATGAGAAGCTGCTCAATTTTTACATACATAACTAACGAATAAGATATTATAATACATTACATTATAAATTATTAACATGTTATAAACTGCATTGTTATCATAAATTCATTGATGTAATAACTTAAAAGAATTATTCATTCAAAATCAAATCATTAATTAGATTCCATTACTCCACTATCCTCCTCTTCCCTATTACCCTGGCCCCATGCTCACACATCTACCCCCTTCGCACTCCTCCGCCAAATGTCCCCACGTATGTCTCTTATTCTTACACAACATGCACTACAACAACTCTCTTCAATACAACTCTTTCTTCCTCTTTCATCCGACCCACACCTCGCCCTCACCATCATCACCTTCTCCTCTTTTTCCATTCTGATCTTCTCTAAATACGTCAGCCATCTCCCATACCTCAAATTGTAGTCGCTACTCTCTATACGCCTCTGCCTTTCCTGTCTCTCCACTTCTTTCTCCTTCTCATACACCTAATCTGCTCCATTCACTTTATCACTTCCTCTATGAATCCTAACCTTTCGTACATCCTCTTCCTTTCCACTTTTCATCTACCCTTCCCTACACTTCTGCACTTCTCCAATATATATCCAGGTGCTGATTTCTCCACCCCTCTCGTTGTCATCTCTTGTTTCACATCTTGCATCTCATGTGCTTCTCATATCCCCCGTACACTTAAAAATAAATCCCAGATATTTGAACACTCACACCCTCTCACTTTTCTAAACCTCATCCACTTCATTTCCCCACATCCACCCGTAACTTCCTCTTGTCCATGAACCTTTCCACTCTCTCTATGATTTCTATCGCTCCATCCCAGTCGCCCGCTTGTCCTCTCCTCAACACCTCCTCCAGTTCACTTATATGGAGATTAAACACTGGAAAGGTGTTATAACATCTACTTGTCGCTCAACTAGCAGACATATTAGTTAATCAACCACCATCCAAACCGAATGCACCTTTGCAATTGAAACAAATAATAATTGGGTTACGACTCAGCAACATGATAGAAGGAAAACTCATTATGCGCAAATGGGATAAAAATACCAACAAAAAATTAAAATAGGTTTTAATTCTTTTTTGAAATATTGTGTTTTTATATCAGTTCTACAAAAATATGAGTAGCCTAAATAAGTCGTCTATCGCAAAAGCCATAATTTGATCGCAAACTAATAAAAAGAGTAACCTAAATTGCGATAAATCGCGGTATCCCGTTGCTATTGTGCCCGCGACGCGACATATGCAAAAAAAGGAGCGGCCCTGTGCAGTGTGTAGTCTTGATTTGCACGTGCATTTGTTTTTACGCGCTATTTCTCGACTGCGGCAGCCTCTACAGTTTAGTCACGAGAAAGTTTGGGACTTTTGTAGACTCGCTCACTTGTAATAAACAGGCACGAGACCATGGTACGATTGGGGCGTTAGTTTATGTGAATGTGAGTTTTGATTTCTGTTCGCGTATTCGCCTATTTCTTCCAGAGCTAAGTAGTAAATATTGTGTTTTAAGTCATAAACAATAACTTAACAACTTACCTGCTGCGGTCGTAAAGTGAATTTATTAACGGCATCAAATGGATATCAGGAATTTTTTTCAAAAACGTAAGTTAAGTTACATTATCTACTTCGCTCATATCGATTTTTATAGGGATAACAAAAAAAATCTTGTTTTATATTTAGTAATTTCCTATGCTGGGTGGTCATTTTTACTTTGTCCGTAGGAGAAGGCATTGTTTTCATGCAAAATCCGAAATATTAACGTAAATATCTGTTTTGAGGTTCCCCTAACGAATCCGATCATTTTTGGAAAATGTCTGTTTGTGTGTAGTGTGTAGTAATGAAATTTATTTTTCAGGAATTACTACACATAAGAGGAAAAAGGGTCGAGATAGTAGCAATGGAAGCGGAAGCGATCATAACCATGACAACACTGAAGTGCCACGATTATTTAAAGGTCACTGTGACACCGATCAAGTCGGGCAACTACCAAATTCTACAGCAGTACCTGTCAACATAGCTGCCCCTGTCGATTATTCTCCATCAACATCTGAACAAGCTTGTGTCAATCCCGAACTTACAATAAATGATGGCTGTCACGAAAATGATCTTGGTCGTTATGTTGGGCTGGCTACCCAGTTAACAGTAGAAAAGAAAAAAGATTTGTTAGAAAATCCCAAGGAATTACGATTTTGAAACTGATGCAAGTCATTTGATAAGAAAATTCAATCATACTTGGTTAAATCAATATGAACCGTGGCTAGTATATTCCAAGCGACTAAAAGGTGCTTTGTGCAAGCACTGTGTACTGTTTTCTCCCGTCACTGGTATTGTTAGAAGAGTTTTAGGATCATTTGTGATCAGGTCATTTCCAAAATTCAAGAATATGCACGAATACTGCCGAAACCATCCCTCCACCAACCTCCACCTATCTGCAACAGCTGCTGCAAAGGCTTTTTTTTTCAAAATATACCTGTTGATATTCAACTGCCACTTGGCCACCAAAAAGCAATCGAAGAAAACAGGCAAATATTGTCATCAATTCTTTCCTGTATAGTATTTTGCGGTATACATGATATGCCTCTTAGAGGAAAAGAAGCCGATGGAGGAGTTTTATTAAATTTATTGAATTTACGAATCGATTCTGGCGATAAAAAACTGAAGACTCACCTGGAAAAGTGTTGCCGTTTATACGTCGCCAAAAATACAAAATGAATTAATTTCTTTATGTGGCGAAGTTATTAGGGAGAGTATAATAAGTGATGTTAAAAAACGCTGGCTTACGCGGTCTTAGCTGGGAAAGAACAGCTTTCAATTGGCTTGCGATTTTACGATGAATACAAGGGGATAATCCGAGAAGAATATGTAGGTTTTGTGGAACTAAAGGCACAAGATGCCTCATCAATCGCTGAAGCAATTGACAATTTTTTGATTAGCTGTAATCTATCACCAGAATATTGCGTAGGATTGGGTTTCGATGGCTGCACTACAATGGCAGGCAAAGAGGGCGGTGTACAGGCAATTTTAAGGAAGAAATACTCTCTAGCATTATATTTTCATTGCTCAAGCCACAAACTAAATCTTGTAGTGTACGATTCCAACGAGATACCGGAAATTAGAAATACTATTGCCACTATAAAGAACACAATAAACTTTTTCAGATAATCGACTGCTCTTAGAAATTTCGCTCCCAATCTATCACGAATGTATGAGACAAGATGGTCGGAAAAATATAAATCAATCCGAAAATTTTCTCAAAATTCCCAGAGATTGTAATAGCACTAGAAAAATTATCGACAGAAGAAAACTATGCTACGAGAAAATCTGCATTTCAGATTCATTCAGCGGTTACAAAACCAGTGTTTATCCATAGATTTTATTGCTGTAGGAGGAGTACTCAAAAGAGACGGTCAAGAAGCAGATCGAATTACTGACTAATTACTAAAAAAAGCGGAAGACATTTCAATAGAATTGGAAATAGAAATTTCTGCCCCACGTTTTGCTCAAAAACAAAAATACAGGAGCAATCCTCCATCAGACAATGATAATGAATACTGGCGACGTTCACTCATTATTCCTTATCTTGATTCATTTACGTCATCGTTAAATATTCGATTTTCTCAAGAAAATACCCCAGCTTTTGCTTTAACAAAACTACATCCTTTATACATGACAGAAACTAGTATTATAGACTTACAAAAAAAACGCAGAAATGTTTCAAGATTTTTATGATTCGGATGACATCACAGAAGAACTTGACCTATGGTATAATTTGTGGACGAAGAAAGATTTACCTAAAGACAAATTAAAAAATATTGAAGTCACTGACCTGTTTAAGGAAATCAATATTTTCTTCCCCGCCTTGAGAAAAGCAGTCTTAATTTTGAGCACTCTTCCATGCACTACGGCGACCGTCGAACAATCATTCAGTACGCTTCGAAGAGTGAACACCTTGCTTAGGAGCACTATGGGAGAGGCAAGGCTGAGTTATGCTTGATGAGCGTACATCCGAATTTTGTGAAAGAAAACCATGAAATGGTGGAAACAAAAGTAATGAATAAATTTGCAGCAAATCCGAGAAGATTATTATTAATATAAAAATTTAATTAAGTACAGTTTATTAAAATACTTATATTAATTTATTTTGATTTTTGTTATAAAAAGCGTCTCAGTTGTAGCATGGCATGTCTAATGATTTATACAGTTTCTCGGTAGTTTTCAGTTCCCTATCCTCTCCTCAAAACAAATATGAGCTCCAAAAACAAATCTGACGCCGTAGGTGTTGATTCAGCTTACAAGCACTATATTTATCGTCACTAAAACCGGATATAAGACATTAGAGACCATAGAAGGAGTAATTGGAGTCAATTATAATCTTTAGATTTTTGCCAGAAAACTTACAGAAGTGCAAATACTTGAAGAGTAACGCCGTTATGTGCAACCCACCACCAATTAAATGATAGAAATAAGAAAGAGCATAGACATTGAAGTAGTGGGCGTAACATGGGGCGGAACTGATTGATTAAGCACTTTGACCTATAATAACCACTTTTGATGAGATAACGCAAAGTATTTATTATGGTTGGAAAGCTTGTCCCTTCGGCTACATTCTCACCGTAAAGCTTTTGCTGCAGCTCGTTTATGTACTACGTAATGACATTTTTACAAAACCCTTATATGTTTCAAAAATATGAGGCAGAATATCGACTACTCATTTGAAAAGATGTTGTGATAAATTAAGTCTGATAAATGACATTTTTAATGTTCGGATCGATTGAAATGTTTATTTTGAGTATAAAATTTACAAAAATGAATTTGTGCTTAGGAGTAATAAATGAATATGAAATTGAGGAAATCATAATACTAATCATAATCACTATCCGATGACAAAGGCACTTATTTTGGATGTCCACGTCCATGTCCACCACCATGAGTGGATGGTAAGACCCTCGAGGTAGTTGGTTTGTCATCCGCAGATTCACGTCCACGATCAAGACCACATCTAATGCCATGTGTTTTGGCTACGGCTGCCACTTCTTTGGCCAATTCTTTGGTGCAAAATTCCTCCACCATTTCAGGAGTGGTCAATATTTGTTTTTTACCACGTTTGCGGCCGCGTGTACTACTCTCTTTCCGTGGTGGTGTTTTCAGAAATGATAAAACTTCTTGGATGGTTTCGTCCTAATTGAGTGCTCCTATTTTAATTTAGTTGACACTTTCTATATTGCATCATCTTCTCGTAACTCATCAATCGACATTAGTTAACACCATCGATTTCACGTTTCAGATTCGCTTAGCATTGGAAATAATTGCGAAATCACTGTCCATGAAAATGTTTGAATTTGTCGGGTACACGCGAGTATAACAAAAGCCGTTTTCAATATTCGAATTAGAAAATGCTCTTTAACAAATTCCGCCAATGCACTTTAGATATGCCGGTTTTATCCATGTTCCAAATATTTGTAGCTTCGAAATGCCAACCATCACTTAATTTAAGTTTCGGAAAAATGATTCCACATTGTATGGATTGAATTTCGATGATCGGACTAAGCTGGTAGCTTTTGGCTTGCGCAGTGTTAAATGAAAGATCTCGTTTTCGTTTCACTTTTGTGGCACGTACAGGTTGAGTTTTTTTTTGCAAAACTGTATGCAAGACAGCGAACATTTTGTGTCGTCAGTCCGTGGAACATTTGAGCTGAGTGCAGTAAATATTTCATTAATGCAGCTTCTTGTTTTTGGCTGAAGACCTGTAAAAAAGTAGTAAAACCATATGAATAAATAAAAACAAGAAGACCTGTAAAAAAGTAGTAAAACCATAAGAATAAATAAAAACAATAGAAAAACGATGATGCCAAACTCGCTTGTTTGGTTGATTGATGCAATATTTTGCGTTCTTTCGAAAGAACGCAGTGTTTCGTAACTCAAATTGAATTTTCCAGCCTTCGTCACATCTATTCCACATCTTACTTGCTGCTGTCAACAATTATTGATTCGCGACTCTTGGTCTAGTACCAACGCGCTTCGATGCATTGCCGCAATGCAATGTTGTATACGTCAAACCAAACTCACGAGCTGCCCTTTGTAATGATTGGCCATTTGTGAGCGTTTTGTGCCTTTTCCTATTGTTCTTTGTCGATTATCGGCGTCTTATCTTAATAATCACTCACCATTTTTACCCAAAAATAAGCAATCATTAGTGGCCTCAATGACTATTTTCCACAAAAAAATATTTTGTGCTTTTGAATGATTAAATTTCGCAAAAAGAACACTTACGGAATCAATTTATCTGAATTTTTAACCAAATTATAGCAGGACCAACATGAAGCAAAACAAGTAAGCGACTGAGGCGAATATATTGGGTTGTCCGGAAAGTTCGTGCCGATTTTTAAGAAAAATTGAAACGCAGCTCATTCAAATTTTGGTATACTTTTATTAAATTATATAGGTACCATTTTGTTCCACAACCTTTCTCCATCTTTTATGTAAGTTAAGAATTCCGTCCTTCCAGAACCTCTCAGGTTTTTCAGCAAAAAATTTTTTTTTATCTCAACCAAGAGTTGAAATTTTTCCCATTAAGGGAATTTTGTAATGATCGGAAAAGGTGGAAATCCGAGGGCGTGAGGTCTGGCGAATACGGTGGATGGGGTAAAACATCCCAACCAAACTCCAAAAGTTTTTGTCGAGTTGTCAAAGACACGTGAGGGCGGGCATTGTCCTGATGAAAGACGACGTTCTTCCGATTCGCTATTTCTGGACGTTTTTGTTCGATTACTGTCTTCAATTTCTCTAATTGAGAGCAATACTTTTTCGAATTTATTGTTTCATTATTTGGTAAAAGCTCATAATAAAGGATTCCTTTCCAATCTCACCAGACACAGAGCATTACCTTCTTGGAATGAAGACCGGCTTTTGGTGTGACTAAAGGTTGTTCATCACGCTTTCCCCAAGACCTTTTACGCTGAACATTTTTATAAATTATCCATTTTTCATCCCCTGTCACAAGTTGCTTCAGAAATGGTGTCTCCTCGTTGCGTTTGTAAAGCATGTCGCAAATGGAGATGCGATCCAACAGATTTTTCTCCGTTAAATCATGCGGAACCCATACATCAAGACGGTTTACGTAGCCAAGCTTCACAATATGGTCGTGGATCGTTGATTTTGATTTATTTAGCATTCCTGCTATTTGACGTAATGTTGAGTGTGGGTTTTTCTTGATTTCCACTTCCGCACAGTTCTTTCGGCTACAGCACCTTCACCATACACAGCACATATCTTATTTGCTGTTTGTGTGGCATTTTTGTTCTTTCGGAAAAAGAAAAGCATTAAATGCCTATAATGCACTTTATTTGCTGCCATATTGTAAACTTTCTTTAAAATATGGCCTGAAGTTATCTCTTTTAGAATATGTACACATATCATTTGTTTTCAATACGTTTGCTATATTCAAGTCTCTTCTCACGCTACCTACTGAAAATCGGCACGAACTTTCCGGACAACCTATTACATTCAATATTGTAGCGTCTGAAAATGGCAACGCTGTCAGCTTAAATTTTTGGTGTGACGTTTACTCTACATAGTAGATGACGCGAGTGGGGCAATCGGTTCTGTCCCGTAATTGGTTCTGCCCCATGTTACTCCTACACCAGAATAGAGAACCATGTCTCCACAAGATCACCAATCATAAATTAGATAACCTTATATGAAAGCAGATGTTAACTGTAAAAAAAATTGTGTTATAACGCTGTATCGAAAGAAAGTAGCACTCATGTTTAAAATATATACGTGATTGTACACTTGTACAGACACGAATGCTCATTCCCTGTTCAAAGCTTCAAAAGACGTGAGGGTGTTGCTGAGATAGTTTCCAACCTTCATTAGATAGAGATGATACTACAAGAAGACGAATGTCACAAATCCAGGTCGTACAATAAAAATTATCTGCAATGGCGACCGCAAACAAAGTTCTTTTAATAGGTACCAGGATGATACAGATAACAAACAGATGTTCCATCGAGATCATCCTGGTTGATCTCCGCTGCCTTACACCCAGCGTCAACAAACACCAAGAATCTACCGTAATTGTTTCTCTAAATGTTGAAAATAATCATGAAGGTCTTTGGTAGAACAAAGGTGTCCATTGGCGGCTGCTTTTATCACTAATGTTTGGGTTTTTATAAATGAAATCACTTTCCCGCAGTTTTTTTCATCATTACACCATCTTCATACACTTATATGAGCTGTTGATTGATTCTAAAAGGGCGAATGGTTTTTACATCCAAAAATCTAATCACAGAGCGAACGTCGCAAATGTCGAAGTAAATAATAAACAAAACTGATTTTAAATTGTCGCACAGTATTTTCTATTTCCTCTAGCGAGTTAAAACTAATTGATTGCAGTGACCAAATCTCTATTCATTTGATCAGTGATATCATTAGGATATTAATAGATTAAATGAGAGTAAATAACGCTATGTATGAAGGGAGTACCGAGGAGTCTTAATTTAGAAAAGATCCTCGCGAGGTTAGTAAACTAAACAAGGCCTTTACTTTTAGTTTACTAACCGCACACCAATCAAAAATTGCTTTAAAATTTTGTTGGTAAAGCATTTATTACCTATGAATTGCAGTCTGTACAAAATGCAATACAACACGTTCCATAAACCTACAGTATTATCTCATTATAGAACCGTACAATAAACTTGGTCCGCAGGCAGATGTGCAATTTCAGCACTAAGCATTCTTACAGTTTTCAAGAAATCCTTCTCTAGAATTAAGAACGGAATGATTTATGTCCATCCCGAATGCTACTAATTTTTTGATTAAAGCTCTTCAAAATTTACACGTACACCTGAACCGTTTTTTCTTTTTTAATTTTTTTCCTGCATAAACATAATAAGACATAAATTACGTACGGCAATTATTCCAATTGCAGCGCACATCACGCATTACCAATTAATAACAAGGATTAAATGATTTTCTTGGAGAAATTACCACCCCGTCACGTAATAACGCCAACCTTTTTCGTTGGCAACGATTTTTTTGCACTAAAACCGTCCGGGTACGAAGAGGGTAATTTATGTGAGTACACGTGTAATTGGCAGTAATCGTTCGGATCACGCGAAACTGTTTTCATATTCACATCTGATATGAATGAATTTATAAAAGCTGAAAATTTTAATTCCAGTCCATAGGCGCCGCACAGTCTCTAATTATTACACGAACTCTGCGGCCATTTTGCGTTTCGCCTCCCGTGCACTTTTCCGCCGCTCCCCGCGACCACTGCCGCCGCCGCCCGCTGTTGTAATCATTTTGTAATGACGGGAAATGATAATACAATAATATGTGTGGGACGGTACGAATTATTAAATTGCCCGTTTGCCGTTTCTCGCTATATAATAATCAACGATTGATGGTTGCGAAAATTGAGCGTTGAGGAGCGTTAAAAAATTATCCCCGATTTTCATCGTTCTCTTCTTGCATTTATTAGTCAAATTTATTACTTGTGTTACTTATTACTTTATTAAAACATTAACACATATTAGCTAATTAATTAATGTCATAATTTACCTTGTATTAGTTGGGCTTACTCTTCCAAAATTCTTTTTTAAAAAAGTAAATGTTTTATGTATATTTCAAGGAAGTTTTTTTAATCAGAGTTAATAGAAACCACACAAATATTTCACTATTTGGTAAACAATTCCAAATTCAGAAGTTCAATGTCAGATATTAAGGATGGCTCTTAGAAGCAATTTATTTGCTTATTCAAAGATTCTTAAGTGCCTCGAGCCATTGAGTTTTACAATACTTAAACAATTATTATAACTTATTATAAACCTAGTTTTAACCTTTGTCTTTCGGCATGCGAAATATGTTTTCTTAATTGTTATTCATTACTTCACAATTTTCTATGACCAGACATGCGAAATGCACGTATTTTTCGAGCGGCACTTACCGCCATAAGTAATAAAATGGATGATAATTAGGTTAAGTATCTTGAACAAATGTTAAAATTAAAATGAACATTAAAGTACACTTGGTATGTAGCTTTTTAGACCGGTTTTGAAAGATTTAAATCCTTAAAACACTAAATCATTTAAACTAAGGAGGGATGCTGAAATTCACATTTTATGACATAAGGTTTCAAATGAGTTCTACTATGTTTGGGGCGAAATTCATAAATTGAAGTACAGAAATACTCTCTAAAATCTATGAATCTTGGTGATCAGATCAAATCATAAATACTTCCATCACTTGTGAGCATTGTAAAGTAAAACTGGAAAGTACGTTAAAACCTTATTATATTACCTATTATTAAATATACACGTATTACTTATTAGTACATATTATATTAAATTATTTCAAAATATTACAGAAGTAGCAATATTCATGTTTAAGGCTGGTTTAGAGTAGAAAAGAATATTATCAAATTTACAGCTCTTTGGACATGATAGCAACCAGCCGATTACTTTCCTTCAATAAACGAGCAGGCTATTAACTAACCCGCTACCTCTTCATCAATCGCTCTTCTGCCATCATCATCATCTCCCCGATGATTCTAAATTAAGATATTTTTTTAACATTCTAATGAAAAATATAATCATACTTTGCTCTGTAACCTTCTTTTTGCCAATCTAATGCTTAGATATTTAGTTCTAGGCGTAGTCTATCTTTTAGGAATTTAATGCTATGAAATGATTCTCGGGAGCGGACCTCGTGTTGTGCGTCTGAGAGTTTTACAAAAGAAGAAGAATATGCAATATTTAAGGTTTTCGCCACTTAGGCATCAAGCATACCTCTTTTTCGAAAATGGACAAAAAAATTTGAAGGGACCGGCACAATATTATCGGTCGACCAAGATTAAGTCTGTTCAGGATGGTCCAATTGATAAACTGAGGTGTTTGAAGATAGAGCATTCGGAAGCTGCTTAAGATGCACATCTCTAACCTGTAGAATTCCTTAATATAAACTGAGGATTTTTTGATGCAAGCTCTATTGATTCAGGTTTTTAAAAGGTGTGGACTCTTTTGTTGTAGATAAAATAGTTAGAAGTAGTCTATAATAGATGTCTCTAGACAAAATTTACTTCAGTTTTATTGAGGTAGAAGCAGTCTGTTATGCATCTTCTTAGAGTGAGAATGATAAGAATTTATTATATCAAGCTTAAGTAATTTAAATTCCTTAAGACCATGCATCTATTTAACACTTCTACCTTTCTACAAGAAAATCATTTCCAGACTATTACTCTACATTTTTTTAAAGTTAAATTTTTTTAAAGTTAAATTTTGAATAAAAAGATCAATACAAGACTCAGAAGAGGCATCCATTAAACACTACTGATAGTTTTTAGAATTTATTTAGAAGAATTTTTCTGCACCACCTCAAATTAGGTGATTTTTGACAGGAGAACTAATTTTAGACTTATATTTTCTCAAAAGAATATTCTAGGACAGACAGCCAATAAACACTGGCCAGTTGTTACGAATAAATTCAGGTGTTAAATGTTAAATATATATATATATATATATATATATATATATATATATATATATATATATATGTCAAACATATTGTCACGTAGTGTCAAATCATAATCCCTTTTTAGGACAAAAAAAATTTGGCAAATCATTTGATAAATATTCATCAAGAAAGTCTTCGTGGAGCAGAACTTTTGCCAGACGAATAGAGGGTGAGAATGGAAGAACACATTTTTTGTGAATTCAAACCTTTTCAAGTGCGATCGAAATTTTTGTAAAGAATTATTTTCTATAATATTTGAACACTTTTGTTAGCATCTTGGATAAAATAAATAATACCTAATACCTATTTCCTTATTTCGTTTTGAACAGGAGGATCAAAGGAAGATTTTTCATAATAAGAGTTTTCTTCTTCCAGTGGTTTCCAAAAATTCTCTTAGCCGTCTTGATCATATGTCAGACAGTCAAAGCCAGATGTATTTTCCTTCAAATATATCCTCTAAGCTGGGCATGTTAAATAAAATTTTGTCACTTGTTGCGATACATTTATACTACTTCTACTTTCCCTAGAAGAATGCACTTTTAGGCAAGTCGTCAAAGTTCATTCTTCTATTTTTTTATCTAGACCAGGCATTCATTAACACTTCTATCAGTTTCTACGAATCATTTCCTAAATCGTCTTTCTCTAACTTTCTTCTTTTATTTTTCTATTTTGTGAGACCATGGCCAAACCTATATTTCCTCAGAATAACCAGAAGAAACATTAAGACCGGATATCCATTAAACAAATTTGTTAGTTGCTGCGAATAATCTTTTAAAATCCTTTCTACTACCTTGAAAATTGCATCTTTCCAAAATTACCTTCTACTCCGCTTATAAGCACTTTATAATTTTCATTTTATTTAGTTAGTTTTCAAGATATTTCTCTTTTCGTTTTTGCACAGGAGAAATAATCTGGTCTGCTTGCATTCTATAGAATTTAGCAGGCATCTCCTTCATGTGGTAGCCTCTCAAGTTAATTCTGCTATTTCTCTATTTTAGAGTTTGAACTTTTGACGAGTCTATATTTCTTTCTAAATCATAAATCAAGCATCAATTGAATAATCCTGTCAAATGAACGACTCATTTCCAGTTATGGTACGCCTGTTAATAAGATAGATAGATGAAAGATAGACTTAAAGGATTGAAGAGTCTAACCTAAACTGAGCGATAGGTTATTATTTTGAGAACCTTTAGAATACTTGTTCAAAGTTGAGGATTTATTTCTTGAAGGTAGAGCAGGTTTCTAAGTGAGATCTTTTTGAATCAAACTTAATTGCTTGCAAATTAATTCTTAAAGTCTCTTCTTCATTCAACGTAATGATTTCTGAAGAATTCACTAATCCACCTCAGGTATAAATTCAGACCTTCAGTCGATTATATTTCATTGTTGTGTCAGTTGCCGTACATATCTGAGTAAGTTATTTATATTTCATTATATTTATTATCATATTTCATTATATTTATTTTAGTAAGTGTTTTTATTTGTATTTAAAATCAATTTTATAATAAAGCTGTACTGAAGAGAGCGAAAGTTCGAAACACGTGTCTGCAGATGATTATAAACTTGAATGCTAGATTTTTTAATTGCTTTTGCTAATTTAATTTAATGAAATCAGTTTAAAATTCATTTTTCATAATTTCATGTTATAGTTACATTTAAACAATCTAAAGTACATTTTATCATTTATTAGTTTATTCAACAGAAATAATTTCATTCAAATTAGTGTTGCTTTAATAGTTGTACTATTTGTAACACGCAAATTAATTTGTATTATTCAATGTCTGTCGAAGTATTAGCTAGAGAAGTAGTTGTTTCAAATTAATTTGTTTTGTAGTCTTAGTAAGACTCATTGTTGTAGATTCACGAAATGTTTTCGTATTTTTAAATTTATTATTTAATTTTCTACAACGAACTAAAGGATTTTAATACATTTTATTCTTCTTCATTCCTTCATCTATCTACCTTACTAACCTATTATTTCTAGAACATTTAGAGTTTTTGTTTAGAGTTGAGAATGCATTTCTTGAAGGTAGATCAGTTTTAAATACATGTGTCTAGGCTAAGATTTTTTGGATCAAGCTCAGATTAGACTAGATTAGACGTTTGTCTAAACACATCCTTATAGCACTGTGATCTGGTTAGATCTTTTGTACTACATACTCTACCATTAGTATGTTCCTAGGAAATCAGTTTCTTTGCCAAAGTCAATTAATTGCCTAGGAGGCCATGTCCTGACCCATTCTTATATTATTGCCATTTTTCCGGTTAGGGCTAGTCTCGGGATCACAAACGTATGGCCATTTCCTGTGCTTGCAATTTAGGTTAGACTCTCCAATCCTCAAATTCTCTTTTTCATCTATCTATCTTACTAATAGGCATTCCGTCAATTCTAGGACCATTAGGTCTCTTGTTTGGAGTTGAGAATTAATTTCTTTAAGGTAGATTAGAGTGTCTAGAGTTTAATTGCTTGCGATTTAGGTTAATCTCTTCAATCCTGTAAATCTCTCTCTCACCTATATAGCTTACTAGCCTGTATTCTACCACTTCTAGATCAGATAGATCAGCTTTTTATACATGAGCCTAGACCGAGATTAATTGCTTACAATTTAGATTAGACTCTTCAATCTTTAAAGACTCTCCATCCACCTGACTTACTGACATCACTATTAGGACCTTTGGGTTTCTTGTTCATATTTGAGGATTCATTTCTTGAAGGTATATCAGCTTTAAATACATGTGTCTCGACTGAGATTTTTTTAGATCACACTTAACTGCTAGCAATTTAGGTTAGACTCTTCAATCCTTAAAGTTCCTTCTTCATCTATCTAGCTTACTAATAGTTCAAAGTAGAGGATTCACTTATTGAAGGTGAATCAACTTGTAATGCATGTGCTTAGGCTGGGATTTTTTTGATCAACCTTGCAATTTAGGTTAGACTCTTCAATCTTTTAAATATATCTCTCATTTATCTGGCGTTCCATCACTTCTAGGAGTTTTAGGCGTATTGTTTAAATTTGAAGGTCTATTTGTTGAAGATACATCAGCTTTAAATGCATGTACCTAGACTGAGTTTTTTGGATCAAATTAAATTAATTGCAATTTATGTTCCACTCTTCAATTCTTCAAGTATATCCTTCATCTAGCTTGCTTATTAACAGGTGTTCCATCACTACCCGGACCTTTGGGTTTCTTGTCTAAGTTGAGGATTCGTTTCTTGCAGGTAGATCAGCTTCAAATACATGCTAGCGATTTAGGTTAGACTCTTTAATCCTTAAAGTCTCTTCTTTATCTATCTAGTTTACTAACAGCCGTTTGAAACCTATCGGGTTCTTGTTCAAAGTTGAGGATTTATTTGTTGAAAGTGAATGAGCTCTTAATGCATGTATTCAGAATGAGAAAATTTTCGATTAAGCTCAATTGTTTCGGGTTTCTCAAGGACATAGATTATTGCGTTCAGAAGAAAACAGCTAGAAGCAGCTAAGTAAAAAAACAATAAATAGTGAATTAGTTTCTCACTTAACCTGTGTAAAACATTTTTGTATTAATTTGATTAAATTGAGAATGACCTATAGTCGAAACTAGTCGGAGTAAAATAAATAACAAGTAAAATCATACCAAGTGTTTTAGTTCAATCAAATTAACAACAAATAGATCAAGCTCTACAAGTTCTGGTGATTTGATTTGAAGCAGTTAGAAGCTGCCTATGATAAGCGCTTTAAATATGCCTAAAACGTTATTAAATCGAATTCTGCCTAAAGCTGCTTCCCTATCAAATTCAATTGGTATAAGAATTAAAGCCGCAGGATGCCGATAAAAGAGAAGTTTTCTGTAGCAAATTGATATCTCCATTTTTAAGAAATAATTTCCTAAATTATATAGTTTAATAAATAATAAACATATTTTCGATAGAAGGCTTACTTTTCTTAATGGTCCACTAAATATAAATACTATGTAATACCACGCATGTTATTCTACAGGGAACTATAAGAAATGTTCTTTCTTTTCCACCTCTTATTTTACGAGGATCTCACTAGACACTTCAGCGGCATCGGTGTTTCTCTTCAACTCCGTTTATTGAACGTTTAATAGCTGTCCTTCTTAAAGAGAGTCCTCCTTCGTTTCGTTAGTCAATCTCTAAGAGGAGAATTTGGAATTTAAAATATCAAGAGATCTAAAGACAAAAATAACAGATTAGTTTTAATAACAGATTAGTTCTTATATGGGGAAGCAACCTGTCTCCTCGTGTTTGTATTGTTATACAACAAATATTGTGAAGATCTTCAGGCCCATACAGAGAGAGCGTGGACTTCTATGCACCAATTAGCTGGTGGTGTACCCATTAACTGTTACATCACTTGTTTGTTGCATTATCTTTAACACCGATGGCAATCCCGAAAAGGAGGGTAACGGGAATTAGGAAAAGGGCTTACTGGTGTAAGGAAGACGTGGAGGAAGCACAGGCCGGAAAATGTCGCGAGGAGGGACCTCACCAGGTGTAGGAGGAGAGAAAGCGACTTTTCTATTCTCAAGAAAGCGCCCCGGAAAAAAGTACACACGGAGGGTCGCGATAGCAAGAAGCAAAAGAGAAAAATAAGGGTACTCCAAAAGTTGAGACAAATATATGGGGGAGCCTATACCCGATTCAAAAATCGATAGAGGCAGAGGGGAGCCCCAGAAGTTCGTGATCATCATGAACAAGTATACCAGTGTTCTGAAGAGGGTTGCATGCCGGCCACGTACAAGAGAGCAAGGCCAGTGCTCAATCCGAAGAAGAGGAAGAACGAGAGAAAACCTGGGGATATTTCCCGGAAGAAGAAGGTACCAGAGTATCTACACCTGATTGTATCTATTGGATAGGACGTTGGTATATGAACAGTTCGGGAGGACCAAGACGAAGTACCTTTTACGAGGAATCCCATTAGGATCGGTCCTGAACACTCCTCTGGAACGTGGCGTACAACGGAATGGTAGGGCTGCCGGTTCCAGATGGAGTGGACCAAGTGAGCTTTGCCGATTTCCTACTCATCATTAGGAAAAAAGACATTGGGGACCTAAAGGAGACTGCGGCCAAGGCAGTGGCACATAGCTGGGAGCAAAGAGGATTATCGTGGTGCTGAGCCAGAAGATGAAGCTGGCCAGCAGCAGCCTGAGGTATTTAAGTATGACGATAGACGCGAACCAAAATTGTGCTTGACACATTAGGGGGCAGCGGCGAAGGCATCAAGGATAACTTCGATTAAAGTATAAGGACCGAGTGAGGCCACAAGAAGATAATAATAGTAAACGCCTTTCTTTGCTCACATAATTGGGCGAAGTTTAGCTATTAAAGCTACTCTACCACTTAACAAAAAAAAGAAAAAAACTAAACTATTCTAAACTAAACAATTTGCAAATAATAATAAAATAAAATTACTTAATTATACAAGATAACGTTAACTAGTCAGATTTGCACGAAGCTGCTTCTTAAAAGAATATACCGAAAGTAACGTTGTTGTCCTATCTAGTTTGTTATATAAGTTCACTGCGACGTGGTCATACATTCTTAAGCCATAAATAAACCTACAACAAGAATTATGAGTTAATTTGATACGATACGTTTATTTAAATGGATTGTGAATTTTAATTTATTACCTATTATTAAGCCGAGTTTTTTTGCATGTTCAATAACTGGAATCATTTCGTTAGTTAATTCAAATATATCTACGCTTGATTGAGAAGATTTGTAACCACAAAAAGTATTGCTACGGACTTCCTAGCGTTCAGTTTTAAATTATGATTAATAGCTAATTTCTAAATTTGGCGTAAGTCTTTATTAATAATATATTAGTATATTTACAGCGTTAAAGGTTTCCCCTTCGTTAAAACTAAGAATCAGTTGAGTATCATCCGCATAGCAAAAAATAGAACAATAATTCATGATTGTGTTTGTATCCATCGTATAAATAATAAACATAATCCACCCATTTGGGATCTAGTGAAACCTTTAGACAAGAGATGGCACCTTTATGGTATTATCGTATAAAATTGCCCCTTGTGGGATACCGGATGTAATAACACCTGCCTGTCAACAAATGCCATTTATTTTGACAAACTGACAACGACTATCAAAATAGGACTCGACAAATTTTAATGACACCTCATCAAATCCAAGATATTTAAGTTTGGCCAACAGCAATTTATGGTTTACTAAGTCAAAAGCTTTAGTAAAATCTAACAGGACTAAAATAACTGAACGTTTTTTGTCAAGTTCTTGAATAATGGTATTTGTTACATTTATCAAATTATTAAATATTAACAAAAATAAAAAAACATATATAAAATTTTGGGCAAATTAAATATGTTCTTCCACTCAAACCCTTTCTTGATTATGATGATGAGTGAGCTAATATACTCTTCGACATCCATATAGTTAAAGTACCATGGTTAGTATAATTGATACTGGTTGATGCAAATTCGATGAGGTAAAACACTTGTTAAGTTCCATAATATTTTTATTTTCAGTTATAAATAGAAAAAACACGAAAATATATTTCCAAAAATCTACAACAAATGAGTCTTATTGAGACTACAAGAACAAATCACTTTTGAAACAACTGTTGTTTCAAAAGTAGATTTTACGAAAATATTTTCGTGTTTTTTCTATTTATTAGTGAATTTTCTACAGCGTAAAGGACTTATATATTTTATTATTTTCAGTTGCCTGATAATTAGTTTTATACTTTGAAAATGATCAGAAAAGATCGAAACACGTGTTACGCAACTGAAAATAAAAATCTTATGGAACTTAACAAGTGTTTTACCTCATCCAATTTATTATGGTTAGATCTAAAACCAGACTCATGGTCGGGAAACAAATTATTGAGTGAAAAATAAAAAATACTTTTACTTAGTTAATATCACAATGTTACTAAGTAAAAGTATTGTTTAATTTTCATCTAATTTAAATGTATCACGAAGTAAGTGCCTACAACCTCAATCAGCAAATTATTGAGTTTTAAATATTTAAGGATCTGTGAGTCAAGGAAAACGTCACATTTCAAAACAGAAATTAATTACATGTGTAAAATAAGGAAGTCGGCAAAATTTGAGCATGTAAATACTAATGCAGTCACATCCTGATGAATTCAATTCTATATTTTATATACCAGTATGAATGAAAACGTTACATCATTTTTAATTTTATTTGATTCATAATTTATTTTTCGGTATCAATATTGATAGCAGTACTATTGTAAGAACTGATTTTTTTTATCACAGTCAGCAAGATGATTGGGTATTATATTAAATTTTTTTTCGATTTTACCACTGATAATTTATTTAAAGCCTTCCAAAACTTATTAGGTGTACCATTTTCCAAAGAGATTAAATATGCCGCCTTTTCCCTCCTTATTGAAGATATTATTGAAGTTCGCAACTCTTTGTATTTTCCCAATTTTCGTTGGTTTTATTATTTTTGAATCTAGTATGTGCTTTGCCTCGGTTCTCATAATTAGCTTTATTGGTGATTGCTTTCTTCATTCGGGAGGATGTCCACAGTGCATAACAATCAAATTGTAAGGTAAACATTGATTAACAGGTGGAGTATTATGTAAATAATAATTAAAACTAATTCTTCTGAACTTTCTGCACCATAGTTTTTACATTACTAAAACCAGAAACACGTATCATCCGTAACGACGAAGAGTTAAACAAGCTACTATCTGGCGTTACGATCGCCCAGGGAGGTATGCTACCCAATATCCAAGCTGTACTCCTTCCCAAGAAGATGGAAAATAAGCCCTAAGAAGGCTTCTCATTCCATCTCAACAGCAACAGCAGCGGCAGCAGTTTTTACATTTTTATTAATGTAAAAACTATTGATAAAAAACGGATCAATTAATATACTAGAGAAATTAGAATTAATATACAAGAGTTATTAGTAATACTTGTGGGTTCATTTACAGATTGGCACCGAGGGTTTCTGATAATTTATTATGTAAATTAAATAAATTCACGTTAACATCACCAGTTATAAGTATTTCGCCAAAGGAAGGAATCATGTAAGAAATTTCATTTTCAAGAAATTCTACATTGGCGTGGATCTCCCGAAGCTGCTCTACGCTGCGCTGAAGTGGAAAATAAAGAGTGCCTAGGCCAGGACTTACAAGTTATCAAGAAAGGAGCAAACTAAGAATTGTTTAGGATTATAACACAGAGAGTTTCTTTGATAGGTCTTCAAGATGGGTCCGCTGAAACGTGGTGATGAGGCTGCTGCTTCCGGAGGAAGTGGATATAGTGGGCATCGCCGATGACCTCCTAGTTGTCACCCTGAAAGAGACTGTGGCCGAGGAAATTGCACTGTTGGTTGTATGACTGTGGGATTGGGAGATCATGCTACTAAGCAAGGAGGTGGAGCTGGGTAGGAGCATGAATTACCTGGGGTTGGCGATAGGCGCGAACCCCCTGTGTACTTGCCACGTTAGGACACAGCGGCAAGGTTAGCAAGGGTAACGAGGGCAGTAGGAAGACTCCTGGCCAACGAATGAGGGATGAGGGAGGCCACGAGAAAACTTCTCATTGGTGTGAATCTCCCAAAGCCAGTGTGGGAGGAGGCCTACATATTCTTTAGTAGATGAGAAGTGTTTAGTCTCGCACAAAAAAAATCTTGGATTATAACACAGACGAATTTTTTCAAGATGGATTTATAAAAATGTTTACATTCTACCTTTAACTGCGAGACTCTACATTGGAACTCATAAAGGTCTACTGTACAAATAATTTCGTAAGAATAGTACAAAATGTAGGTTGCAGTAATTAACCGGCTGGGAAAAATGTCGCGAGTAGAAGCCTCTCCAGGTGTGGGACGAGGTAGGACGGTGATTTTTCAATCCTCGCTCCGGGAAAAGAAAGACAAACGAAGAGCCGCGATAACAAAGAGAGAGTTAAGAAGTCCACGTACAAGACAGCGAGGCTAGTGCTCATCTCGAAGAAAAGAAAGAACGAGAGGGAACCTGGGGATATTAATAAAACAACACCCATTCAACAAATCTGGACAACAACAAAACGTATCGCAAATTCAAAAATCAGCAAGGCACGACCAATCCCGGACGAATTATTTGAAAACTTCTTACAAAAGATGGCACCAGCACACGTAAGCAATTCTAACAACAAATTAAATGCTGGAAATGACAATGCACACCCCATAAACAAGTTAATCAGCCTCGAAGAATTGGAAGCGGCTTTGGATAGAAGTGACAATACGGCACCCGGGTTAGATGGTATTATTTACGATCTATTAAAGAAAACAGTTAAAACTTTTAAAATGGCAATGGTGGAAGAATTTAACAAATATCTAATTCATGGATGTACAGATGACAACTTTAAAAATATCGTAATCCATCCTATCCTGAAATCCGGGAAGGATAGCAAATTACTATCCTCCTACAGGCTAATATCTTTCCTCCCTTGCATACTGAAAACATACGAAAGGATTTTAAAAATTAGACTCGAGTGGTGGATAGAACATAATCAGATCCTTCCAGATCGGCAGTTTGGATTCAGAAGAAATAGAGGTACAACAGAAGCTCTAACAACATTAACAACATCCATCCAGAATACGTTCACTAAAAATGAATACTACGGATGCATTTTTCTAGACATAGAAGGTGCATACGACGCGGTCGTACTGGATATCCTGGAAAACATTCTTATCAAGGTAGGAATAGCACCACGGACAGCAAGTAATATTATAGAATTGTACCGCAATAGAAAAATACACATAATAAACAACAACAACGTCATTTTAGGGCCCAGATTTACATCAAACGGTTTGCCACAAGGATCAGTACTGGCTCCATTACTATTTAATCTCTACACAGCTTCTTTGCATTGAAACTTCCCGTATAATATTATAAAGTACGCTGATGAGTTTTAACAAAAAATCATTAAGCGCAGTATACAAAGAGGCTACAAACGCTATACGCCTATTTATACAATGGTCGACAAAACACTGTTTTACTTTATCTCCCGAAAAATCGGCAATTGTAGTATATTCACGACACATACCAGATAATAAAATCACACTTAACGTCAACAACATCGATATCAGCATTAGAAAAAATTTCAAATACCTTGGACTAATACTAGACAACAAACTAAACTGGAAGTTGCACATAGAGTATACTATTAATAAATCGGTAAAAAGCCTTAATATACTCCGATCGATAGGTAGAACGTGGTGGGGGGCAGACCCTAAATTAATGATTCTATTCTATAAATCATATATTCGATCCATAATAGATTATGGTTGTACCCTGTATGGATCCGCATGTAAAACGCAGATAAAGCGTTACGAATGGCAATCGGAGCAATGAAGTCTTCTCCCGTGGAAGCAATTTTAGCCGAGGCAAACGAAAAACCCCTCAGATATAGAAGAGAATGCCTTTCTATAAAATATATCAATAAAATACATGCACTCCAAATGACGCAAATAATGGACGAAATAAATCAATTAGCATTATCCAATTTTACTAAAAGATACTGGGCCAAAAAAATGGATCCGCCACTTGTAAATGCAGTCGCACAATTAAATAATGAACACCCAGCACCATACTCGATTTTCAATATAGATTACCAACTTATTTATACAAAAACAAAAATACTGATTCCAAATTATAGAAATGAGGTAAATTTAAACAACCAACTCTTACAGGAACATTTAAGAAAATGGCCAAATTACCGGAAAATTTATACTGATGGCTCAAAAAATAAGGACGGCGTAGGCTGTGGCATATACCTTTCACATTCCAAAGAATACAAAATCTTCAAATTACAGGAAGACACGTCAATTTTCGGTGCAGAAGTATTCGCTATCATCGAGGCTGTTAAATGGGGGATAGATAATAAATCGTCTATCATAATATTAACAGACTCGTTATCTATTTTGACTTGTTTAAAACAACAAGAATTGAAAAGATTGAAGCATAAAACTATAGCCGAAATCATCATACACCTAAACAAACTGTATGAGCTAGACCTAGACTGTCGCCTTGTGTGGGTTAAGGGACACACAAACATAGAAGTAAACCAATTAGCAGATCACTACGCTAAAATAGGAACCCGAAAGAACACTATAGACACACGGGATATCTCAGCGGAAGATATAAATGCGAAGTTCTGTAAAGATATTCAATCAAAATGGGAAAAGGATTGGGAAATTCTAAACAAAAAACATAGTAGCCACTATTTTAAGATACACCCTTACTTACCAAAGCAAGTGGACCATATTTTTAGAGACCACAAAAGCAGGTATTACTCTTCCACCTTAACGCGACTCAAAATAAACCATGGGACATTCCCAGCGCATTTATACAAACTTAAGCTAGTAAACAGCCCGCTCTGTAACTGTGGGTGGCACGGAGATATAAACCATATATTATTCCAGTGCGACTTACACACTATGGATAGAAGCAGATTCCTTACAAATCTAAGAGAAATTGGGGTACAAATGCTCGTTAATATAACAAATCTGTTAGCACTAAATCAAAGCAAAATTAATGAGGAAGTAATTGATTTTTTAAAGAGGAATAATCTTAAAAATTTACGTGATATGTTAAAAAAGTTAGTTTATTACAATTATTAGGTATATATGTCATTCTCTTATGTTGATCCATTCCATGGGCCCCCTCCAGTTCGTAATTTAACCTAAAGCCGTGACGGCCCTCACTGGCGAAGATCCTTACATCCTACATTTGTGTACACGTGTTTAGAATTAAGTAGTATTATAAGTAAAAATGTAAAAATCGGTGGTGGCAGATGACCATGCATTCGACGCCAAAAAAAAAACCTGGGGATATTGCCCCGTATGTCTAATGATGTAATCCGTTCGTCGTTTACTATTATAAATAGTGTTTAGTAAATATACGCATAATGTTGTTGTTATGAAATAGAATAGTAAACAGGTATTGACGCAGCAATAAACATTTCTTGAGGAAATGCTGAGTTTGTCAATACCTGGTTCCCATGAACCGGCGATAACGACCTAATGCAAGGATGTTTACTTGCATCCGGCTCGTGCCCTAGAAATAGTTAGTATATAAGACATTTTTGTATTAGACTAAGATATAGATAGATATAGACTGTTAGAGACTGATATAGACTACGCTAAACTAAGAACGACTATGTACCCGTACACATAATTGTGTATATTATACTATGTATACCACTGATTTGTAATATCCGAGTATATTTGATGTCAACCCGAGGCTGAGCTGTACCACTGGAAGAGTCGGCAGTTAACCAACCGATCCCGACATATCACAGTCTACTAGACAGTCAGGGAAATGTATTGGAGGGGCTTCTAGAGAATTCGAGGAGGACGTGAACCTGTCGCCGCATCAGTACTAGTGGCAAAGAAAAATACATGCTCCGGATGGTCCTTCTTGGATAGAACGCTTGTATTAGTGCAGTGCGGCAACACCAAGACCTGAAAGGTGGCTTCCAGTGGTATGGTCAGGCTATTACTTCCGGATAGAGTGGATAAAGTAGGCTATACTAACAATCTTTTAATGATCACCAGGAAAAGAGTCATTGGGGACCTGAAGGAGACCATTGTACTGTGGGCCGAAAGGCTAGGGATGAGGGCAATTAGCGTGCCAGCAGCCTGGCTGTCCCGACAGAGACCAGGACGAAAGAGCGGGGAGCGCATACTATTGCTGAGCCAGGGCGTGAAACTCGGTATCAGCATAAATTATCACGCAGAGGCAGGGTAAGCAAGGGCAACGAGGGCAGATGAAGACTCCTGGCCACAAGAAGACTCCTTAATATCGCCGGTGTAGGAAGAGTCTTATATATTTGCTGGTAAATGAAAACTATCTGGTCCAGGATTTAGAAGTTTTAAGGCAAGGAGCTAACTAAAAGTGTCCAGGATTATAACACAGGATTATTCGATAGGTCTTCAAGATCGGTCCTTGGCTAATTCCTCTGAAACGTAGTGTTCAGGCGGCCTCTTTCAAAAGGAGTGAACATATTAAGTACCGACAAAGACCTCCTAGACGTCTTAAGAAAAAAGAACATTAGGGATCTGACGGCGGCCGAGGATGTGGCAATCTTCGGCGAATGACTGGGGCTGAGAGCGAGGAGGATTAGCATGGTAGCCGCCTGGCTGTCCCGATGGTGAGCAGAACTAAAGAGCGGGGAGTACATCATGCTGCTGAGTGATGTATTGGAGCTGGGCATAAAGTACCTAGGGTTGACTATAGACACGAATCCCCGATGTACGCACCATATTAGGGTGTAGCGGTGGGATTAGCAAGGGCAACGAGGGCAGTGGGAAGATTCCTGACTTCTTATTGGCGTGGGTCTTCTAAAGCTGCCCTACGCAACGCCGGTGTGGGAGCCCTGATAAATAAGAAGGGTCTAGCCAAGGACTTAGAACTAAAAAGAGTTATAACATCGACGAAGTTTTTTTGATAGGTCTTCAAGATGGCTTTATCAGAATGTTTTCATTCCACATTAATCTGCGTGACTATGGGTATATATAATTGTGCTACTACATATAACGGGTGTCCAACAATTATTGCAGTCCCGGATGGCGTTGGAATCAAAAACGTAGGTGGATTCTTACATGTGCCAAATAAATTGAGCCTTCATTTCAAATATGTTTAATTAAATAGGTTAATTTTTATGAAGTAAGAAACGACGTTTTCATGGCCACCCGGGACTGCAATAATTGTTGGACACCCGTTAGAATTGCCTAGAAAAAATTAAATGTGGGAAAAAGCAATTTGAAATTGGAGCGGTGCTAATACTTTCATAACATATCAAATTGGGACTCATAAAGAGGTCTATAACGCTATTTAATATGAGTAAGGCAGCGCTAGAATTTCTACAAGGCTTCTTTTCGAAGAATATTTTCTTAAGAAATACATTGGAACAAAATGTTTTAAGAAGCAAAAACCTCGAATAATTACAGCATATAAAATTAAATGAATCAAATAAAATATACGCACCGGTAATTATTTGGTTGAAAAGTCCAACCAGGATTTCAAGATTCTCCACACAGAGAAGAAAGAAAAAAAATTAAATCTACTCGAAAACCTGCAAATCAACAGATTCGAAAAAAGGGGCTTCCTGCTAAATGAACAAACTGAACTGAATAATATTGCGAAATAATTGTAGTGAAAATAAACACACATTTTGAAATTTTAGTTATTTGCAACTTAAATATACAAATGAAAAATTCGTATCGTTTTGAAGAAAAAAAAAACATATTTTTGACAAGAGCCAATTTTATTATTCAACATAGTTGCGTTCAAAAGCGATAGACCTATAATAGTGATCTTCTAACTTTAAGATACCATATTTGTAGTATGATTTGTCTTTAACCTCATAATAGACCTCTGTTTCGGCAATTACTTGGTCATTGATGCTAAATTTCTTTCGAGCGAGCATTGTCTCCAGGTCTGCAAAGAGTAAATAGTTACTATGAGCCTAATCTGGAAAATATGAAGGGTAGGGAAGCAGTGCATAGCCCCATTAATTGAGTTTGACCATCGTTTTGATCGACTTGTGTCACGGCGCATTGTCTTGATGAAACAACACTTTCTTCTTCGCCGTTTTCTAGCGATTTCATTATTCAAACGCTCCAGAAATGCTATACAATAGTGGCTGTTGACTGTTTTTCCATTTTCAAGATAATCGATGAACAATATACCATGCGTATCCCAAAATACAGTCGCCATAACTGTTGTATTTTTTTTCGATTTGGATTGTATGGTGATAGAATCATGTTTCATCTATTGTCACATGCCGACGCAAAAACTCCTGTTTATTTCGCCTGAGCAGTTTCAAACAGTGCTCTGAATCAACAACACGTTGTTGCTTTGGAACGACTCTGAGCAGACGTAGCACCCACTTTACACAAAGCTTTCCATGCCCAAATATTCATGCACGATATGTCCAATACATTCCTTTGATATCTTCAGTGTCTCAGCTATCTCGATCACCTTCACTTTACGGTTATTCAAAATTATTTTGTGGATTTTTTTATATCTTTGTCTGTAACTGCCTCTTTTAGATGCCTACTGCGCTCATTATCTTCAATGCCCATATGACTTGTACGGAATTTAGCAAACCACTTACGAATGGTTGCTTCCGCTGAAGCAAAGTCCAAGCAAGCCAAGTTTTTGTTCCAGCACTATTTTCCCATTAAAAACAGTATTTCATTAACACACGAAATTTCTTTTTATCCATTATTTCCAATAACAAAACTTGCTTCACTCAAAATGCTGTAGTAACTCACAAACCAACTGTTAAATTTATTGCTGTCAAATTTTAACATGTATCGTTTATAGGTTAGTTCACTATACCCTTAAATACAAAAGAAAAATATTTTATAAAAATTTAAAAAACTTAACATTGGTACCATATGTAATAAAGGTTTTCAAGCAAAATTTGATGTAAAAAGTACACACGTTACAAAAACAATGCAGAGAAAAAGCCAATATTCAGACCAAGGATAATTAAGAAAAATAAACTGAGTAACAAGTTAACAAAGAATAATTCACGCTATTAGTAAATAGTCGTTTTTTTTTCTAATTATGAAACTGAGGACGACGATAAATAACGATAGAAAATATTGATTCAAAGTTGCCTAATAATAACTGTTTTAAAACTTGATTAAAACACTAACACTTTCTTGACAATTAAATTTTTATTTCGCTAGATGTACATTTCGGGTACTATGCACCCATTATCAATAGCTTATAAATTTCTAGAAGAAAGTGTTAGTGTTTTAATCAAATTTTAATCATATCTTCACGTAACTCAACAACAAATTTCTATAAGAACTGTTTTATTTATTTATTACAAAAATTAATCAATTATTAATCTTTTGAATCATTTTGGATCTCAATGGTAGATGGACTGAAAAACCTACCTTCATCACTCCTTACCGCTGGTAAAAATTATGTTTAAGATTTCATGTTATTTTCATTCCTGAATAATTTCTAGAATTGCATAATAATTTGACCTGTTAAGTTCGCATGCAGTTGTAAAACCCGGATTGAATATTACATTTACGCGTGTGTGCAAATGTGACGGCCATAAAATTTTAATAGGCTAATTCAATTTGATGGCTAATTACGCCAACATCAGTTTTAGCGGTTTAGAGGGTTTTATCGTGCGGCCCGTCGTCGTCCAAGTTTTATTTCCTCGACGTCAATTAAGTTAATGAAGACCGAACCATTTTTGCAGACATATAATTTGGCGTATCGTGTCTGCATTCCATCAAGCCGTGTCTCCAATTAATTTCACAACATCATTTTCGGAATTAAATAGATTTCTCGTAAGGAAAAAAAAACAATACAGGGGGCGACATGCAAATTTTTGCTTCGAAAGAAAATCGGCCGGTTTTTTTGATACAAATATAGCAATAATCGAACAAAGTCACCCTATTATGTAAATACATAATAAATAGTTTTTTTATTGGATGGAAGAAAAATAAATGTTTATTTAGTGTTTAATTGTTTTTAATAATAATAAGAATAATAATAATCTTTATTCATGCTGACACTCAAAGGTTTACATACGCCACAATAAGCTTATGAATACATATAGGGTTAGGAGAAATTACCAGAATGGTCGATTATTTCAAAAGATATAGGATAATATAATAATAAATAAAAATATAATAATATGAGGCCATTCCGCTCATGCGGACAAATTTTTGGATTGCAGAGAAAAATTATCATGATAACTACTGGGGTTTACTATAGAAAAGAAATTAACATTACCTGAGGGTATACATCTTACAAACTCTGCTGCACGTAAAGCAGAATCTGCATAAATACGAACCGGTAAGTGATTTTTATAACCATACAATAAGAACTGGACACAATCTACAGATCCTTTTTACAAGACTGCGATGTCAATTATTACTGATTAAAGTTTTACAACTGTCTTCCCTTAGAAATAAGAAATCTTAATAGTATTAAATACGGGGTTCATCAGTGAGATGGGAAGATTTCGTAAATAATTTTATTGACTTGTTTTAAGGATTTCTAAAATATTAATAGAAAATAGAAGAATAGCTATTTGTTTTACAATATGATAAAAAATATTTTTTGGAATTCGTTGACACTTAAACATTCTTGGATTCGAGACTTACAGATTTGCAAAACCGTTCTCAGCATATTAACAGGGCTGGGACTGTCCTGGATGGATCAATTTGGAACTTAAAATAGTCCAGGGATTAATCTTTTTTCTCCCAAATGCCTTTTGAAAGATTTAACCTTATTTTTTTTTGTCGTACCTGGCTTATATTTCTCGTTAAGTATCAATGATCAAGATTAGTGTGCTTGTGTGGGCTTGTAAAAACGCATAACGCTGTTTGTAGAATATAAAAAATGGTAATGTTAAGATTCTAAGACGAATAAAAACTGATCTACAATGGTCTGGTCCCCTCAACTCAGCGATTTGATTTGATGAAACTCATTTTTGAACGATGAGTATTTATCTGGACGTCTTGGTTTTTGAATTTCGTATCTCACCTCCTTAAAGCTACAGGATCGGAGGTAGTTCATTAGTTCTTCCTTTGTAAGTTTTGGATCTAACATGTAAACGTGATTATATTTATAATGTGGGACACCTTTTATTATATTGCATTGAACCGTCCCAATAACAGTACGTTGCTTATTTTTATGGCCTTTAACCTGTTCCCATATTTCATTACTATTTTGTTGGTTCGAAACATCATCTTGCATGTTTATGATTTCATTAAATTCTTCAAAACTTTTAATTGTTTTGTTCCTATCAAGTTGTACCTGGTTCTGCACTTTTACCGTTGGCGAATTATTCTCCGCTCATTTTGCTTCAATTACCGTTTTCACTCCAGGATTATTTTTAATCTTCGTGTTAGTATCACTCACTTTTGAGTTTAATTGGTTATCTATTTCTCTATTTTTATTTCGAGAAATTCATGTCTAGTTTACGAACAGGTCTATTAATTTTATTTCTACCGCCATTTACCGGAAGGTGGAGTTGACGGATTTCGCATATTTCTTCAAGCAAAGATATTGTTTTCTTCATAACATTGAATTTATCCCTTGGTTCTGCTATTAGTTCATCCTTTATGTTAATTATGTTAACTATGTCAGGTGAGTTATTTCTTGATGTTTATTTGGGAAAAAAGTTGGTGAGTTCTTTACACATTGTCCCCGGTATTAACTATGTTTACATTTACTACATTTCGATTTAACACTATTTTTTCAGCGAGTGTTATTGCCAGGGCCATATTACTATAGCAATTGTCCATGCAAGACTAAACTACATTATCACTTAACATAATATTAATAAACCGTATCTTTGAAACAAATAAGCTAGTATGTGCTGATATTATATGAGAACACGAGAACAGTACTCATCGTAAATGACTAATAAATAAAGCAAAAAAAAATTGTACAAGGCTAAAAATGTAATAATATTAAGCTCTATAAGATAAGATGCAAAGAAATCTACATACAAAAGGAGAGACCCTTAATAAACTCATCCAGCAACTTGAAAATGTATATGGTTCCTTCAAGCACTGCCATAAGTTTTTATCAAGTGATGTTCCTGTAGTTATATCCTGAATAATTTCCGATATCATTTATCATGAAGATAGTATCCCTTTACTTTACACGTCTGTCTAAGTGTGTTTTCTGTGTAATGACTTCATCATCGATTTTAATATAAAAGATCATGTGTTGATATTTAACTGAAATAAAAAAGCCTTTATATTGGTGATATTGTTGAAGGTTTTTTGATAATCTGTGTATGCTAGATTTTACAGTGTAATATATTCCGTTGCTTTGGTTATGAATTTTGGGGACAATTCAGAATTTCAAATCCCTTTCTGAAGCCCGCTTTTTCAACTTAATGATAGACCTAATTTTTGTCAAGCAAGTATGTTGCAATTTTCTTAAAGAATTTATAATAGGAAGCTTACTAGTCAATAATTCTTCATGTTAGTGATGCCTCATTCTTTTGTACTAGTATCACTTCGATGATTTTTCATGCCTTAAGTATTGTACCTCCGACAGTCATTTGTTTAGTAGTATTACAAGTACCTTGTGAAAGTGCACCCACCCAGTTTTATTGTTTCGGATGCTATTCGATCATCTGCTGACGCCTTTAGTTTGCGTATCTGAAAAACTGTGATTTTTGGTATGCTTTCTGAGCGCTCGCTTATACAGCTCTGTATAAATAAGTTCTCTTTTATAAGGCACAATATTTCCCATTTGTCTTTTTTATTTTGTGGATCTTATATTTCCCTTTACGCGAGCTCCATTCTAGTATTTTCATCGTTCTATTATTTACTATGGTTTTGATGTACGCACTTGTTCATTCACTAGTTTGTTTATATCATTGTACTCGGATGTTTCTTTATAGCTTATCCTTCATTGCTTTTTCTGTTATTGTATTTAGTTTTGAAATTTATTCATCTAAGGTGTTAAATCCATTAAGAACAGACACATTTTTATATATTAGCGTATGACAATCTATATGTCTCCAAATCCAGCTTCCTGTTTTTATATTTTATAGAAGGTAAAAATCGAGCAAGCGAGCGGGATATTTATCAAACTATTGACACTGCTAACAGCCCGGAACCTGTCTTTAAATCTGAGAACAAGAATGGTACGTTGTTGCGATTTCCCAGTACTTCTGCATTAACTAAAAGGATAAACTTTGAATAAGGAAACATAAAGAGATTTGAAGCCTTTGAGATGTGGGTCTATAGGCGCATGTTAAAAATACCCTGGGTGGACCACATCATGAAAAAAATGGTTCTAGAAAGAATGGATAAAGAACTTGAAGTCCTATTCAGTAGGAAATTTCAATTCGTTGGGCATATAACTCGCAATTCAGAATATGAAAATCTTCAGCTCACTATACAAGGCAAACTTGTGAGACGTAGAAGTATAGGCCGTCGCAGAATCTCGTGATCGTAGAAAGTACCCATCCACTGAATTATTTCGAGCAGCCATCTTTAAAGTAAGGATTTTGTTGATTAGCAACCTCCGAAGGAAACGCTGAATAGAAGAAGAAGAAGAAGAATAGAAGGCATTAAAGGAAAATTATTATTTTTTTCTATTTAGGAATTAGTCAATTTTTTCTCTCTTTCATGTCACGATTTTAGCCAGAAAACTTCTATATATTTGGAGTCTTATATAATACTCATCTCTAGCTTAGAATTTATTTTGTATTATTGTTGTACAAATTACATTGACCTTTGGATGTTGTGATATCTGCGTATAGTTATTTCACGAGTTATTCCTCAGTGTCCAGTGTTGATGTATAGCAGTGTATAAGTTGGATGTTGCTGCAGTTGTTCTTTCTTATAAAAATTTACGAAATAAACTTTTTTGTAAATAAAAGATATTCCTATAAAAGTACCATCTATTATCTTAGTTTTGCATTAGAACCTTGTTTTGGCGGTTAACCACCAATAAATCATAGGGAATGTCAACAGCGAAAAATATAACAATAATAGTGTAAACAATAATTTAGGATATTATTAGTTGTTTTCTAATCTTTTCTGATACAGAATTACTCCCAAGTAAAGCGTTTTTGTTTTGCACAATCCAATGATATTCCATTTTTTTTTTTATTTCAAAGTTCAAATTATTGTAAATGAATCATTTATGCTGATTGTTCGTCGGAATGTGTAATGTATGTGTGCCCTTAGAATTTGTTGTATTCCTACCTTTTCCAAATTTGATAAGACTGCTTATGGTTTTGTTCGGATATAATTGTAAATTTTTTGTACCTACATGGGGTAGTTCTTATTTTTGAAGATCGACAAATCGTGTTTTATTTAAAAAGTTTGTCTTTGTAACGTTAAATCTTTGTAAACGTTAAATTCTGGTAACGTTAAATATCGATAGACTGAAAACTTATTTCACACTATCGATACTTAGTTTTTCTGCTAAGGAAGATAGAAACTACTGAAAATAAAGATCAAACAGGGTCTCGTTGGTCATCTAATCGAAACCTAAAACTAAAACTTTTTGCATGTTGTTTAAAAGACTTTAAAAGTTAGTATTTTAGTTACGAGTATACTATCATAACTAAAATACTAACTGATAATATTCACAGTAGTTGATTATAATAGAACATACTGTTCAAGAATTGTTCAAGAAAAATTAAAAGTTCTGTTATATACTTTATAGAAACTCATTGGACAATTTTGCATTAGATAAATTAGTTCTTGATCTTGTGGATAGTTATAACAAAGTTAATGATTTTATTCTTGAGAACAATTAGAAGTAAATATTTTGTCTGTAACTTAAACAAATTACCAAAGTCATCGAAAATTATAAGATAACCACAAAATACTACAAACACATTATCAAAATGAAGAACAAAGTTACAAATAGCAAAACTGTTCTATTACGCAAATATTCACTCGATCTTAAGATATGGTTTATTATTTTTGGGAATATTGTGGTATTGAAGTAGAAGAGGCTTTTATTTCAAAAAGAGCGTTTCGAATTATTTTTAAGCTAAGCTTTAAAGAATACTGCAGACGATTTTTTTTTTTTAAAAAGCCAACATTCTGACGATCTATGGATTGTATATACATGATATTATATTTTTAATGAAACATAAACACAAGTTTGATAAATATTTAATGCCACAATACTCGGCACGGTCAAATATATACTTTACCTAGCCAACGTTTAATAAAATATGAAAAAGGTTGTATTTTTTCTATATTAAAAATATATGGAGATGGTTCCCGCTTAGTATAAAACATATAGACAGTTATAATAAAATAAAAAGAGTTTTAATTAGGTTACTGTGCAATATAAATAAATGTTTTTCTTGTATTTGTAGCTATATTTAGTATTTGCATTTTTTTCTGTTTTGATGTTTTTATATGAATCAGTTTTCATTTTTTGTTAACTAATTATTATAAAATAAAGGCATACATACATACCTGACAGTTATATATGTTAGTTTTCCAAATTTTGATTCTTATTGACAGATTGATTCGTGCAAACTAAAACACTATTAGTAGCTTTAATAAAGTGTGGGTGGGTGGGTGGCCTCTAACCCACCCTCTAGTTTCTTTAACATCAACATAGGATTTACTTAAAAACAATTGTGCACAATGAAATTGTGAGTTTAAGATTTTTGCGTATATCAATTTATATGCTAGAAAAATATTTATACTGTACTAAGTTTTAGAATTTTCTAGCATTTTTTATTTCTTTTAAAGTATTCTATCAATTTTAGAATTTTAAAAATTTTCTGGTCATTCTTTATATTTTTATCCAAAGATATTAAATTTTCTAGTAATTTGTTTTCTTCAAATTATATACAATAATCTTTATTTGGACACAACAAAATACATAATAACAATAAATATGAATACAATACAAATAGATGGTGTTAGTCCGTCTAGGCTATAGACCTGAGGTCTTTCAGCCTTCTTCAAATTATTTTTTATCTTTTTTTTCCATAGTTCAACAACTTTTCACTAGAATTTTTTAGCTATTTCTGTTTTGGATTCCTAGATCTTTCTTGGAAGTGTATTTTATTTTTAAATAAACTCATAGGAATAAGTTTCTAAACCTATACAGCATTCTTTCAGATTCTCGGAATATTTCAATCACTTTCAGATTCCTAGAGTCTTTATTCAAAAGTTCTAGAAATTTCAATATGTTTAATTTTAATTTCAATTTGGAAATATTGATTTTGTGCAAACTTTTTTTTTCAGATTTCAATTTATTTTTTCTGTAATAAAATAAAAATACAACCTTGCCACATACTTACTATCCAACGTCAAATCATAAACACTTAAAATCACCAAAAGTCGAATTTGTATTTTGCAAGTATTTAGAGTATCATAATCCTCGATGTGCTTTTTATAAATTATATAAATCTTAATTATTGTTTGTTGTCAACGACAGTCACGGACCGGTTTCGTTCTACTTTGGACCTCATCATCGTAGCATAGCTGCAGAAACGAAGTTTTACTTAGGAAAACTTCAATCAAGATATTTCCAAAGAGGTGCTATCTATTGCTTAATGTTGCACTATATCCCTGTTTGGGCAGATAACCACCGACAAATCATAAGGAACTGTTAACAACAACAATTATAACAATAACAATATAAACGTTGAAAATTCATTTATAACAATTAGAATTTACCTAAAAACTTATGTCCAAGCAGATGAATTTTAGACTAAGTCTAGAACACTAAAAGCACTGTAAGAACCGCAATATCGAAGATATTTATTATTAGTTATTTCATCCTAAAAAAACTGATAAAATGGAAGAAAAATAATTCCAAACCAAAATGAGAAGTTGCAAAATATTCTACAGAATTGAAATCATACTGAGCTCAGTGGGATTATTAAATGACGGACTGCTAACACCTAAAATTTCAGAGTGTTTAGAAGAACGACAGCAAATTTTAGAGTAGAAAATCAAAACCTATGAAAAATATTCACAACTAATCTTACGATGACAATTAGGATATATCAAAAACCTTGAACTAACTATGAAAACTATTCTACTGGGCGAACTGTAATATAGACGACGCGAATAATTGTTCAAGAAATGCAGCAAGCAACTGTTCGCAGTGACAGAGGAAGTGTTTAATACCTAACAACACCGTAAAATATTCTATTCTATCTAGGAAGTATTAATTTTATATTGGATTGATGAAATTCCATTATATAGGTGATAAATAAAACTCTTATTTATTAATCTATTAATCATCTGCCGGATGAAGCCACTGTGTGGCGAAACAATTGTCAATTGTCAGTGCAACGACATTAAACTGTGTAAAATCTCAAAACCGAAGAGTTTTATTTATCACCTATTAATTTTACTATTAAAATTGTCGATATAAACATAATACCAAATATTTTCACAGCCATCCAAAAGAAAGCTTCCAGATTTTAAAGGAGAAAAAATGTATTATTACGTCGAAAGGCAGTAATGTGTAGAGAGCGGATAAAAAAGCTTAAAAAATGTGTAAAAAAGCACTTAAAAAGGCACAAAATTTAGAGAAAAAAAGCATTAAAAAAGCATAAAACCAGGAAAAGAGCATAGAAACGCGAAAAAAGCACTAAAGAAAACTATATTTTCTTAATATGTTACACGTTTATCAACATATTTTACATAAAAATTCTGCTTAAAACTAAAATAAACATACTTTCTTTACGCAATGTATAATGTCATGTAAGTATTTAAAAATTAAATTGTACTTTTGTATACATTTCAAAATAACTAAAATCTATACATGAAAACGGTAGATCATTAAATGTTGTTCTAGGGGTTTAATTGTAAAAATTATTACTTCTGACGCTCAATAAATTTTTGAAAGTGGAAAAGCTTCTCTTTATTTTAAATTATAGCTGGATCCATTTGCAAATTGCCATACAAAATCAAGTTTAATTTAATTAATATTAAAATTCCTTCATTTTCACCGAATACTTTTTTCGGTATTATTTTGATTTCTTGGGCAATGCGTCCAGGTATTTTCTAAAATGAATCTGCTTTTATAAAGATTTGATTGTGTTGCTCACAAAATTTAAACGCGATTTTATGTAACTAAATTGTTTTGAAGGAAGCTCTTGTTTCTTAAGAACTGTTTGACAGTCATTAACTGATTTGCTTGTCGTTTCGGGAAAGTTGTATATAACCTTATTAAATTCTTCAAAATTGTTCGCATAGTACATCGTAGCATATAGCCAGGTTCCCCATTTTGTTATCACTGGTTTATGGGGCAGTGAGATATCAGGTAATGACTTCTTGAATAATTGCACTCACAGAAGAATATAAGAACTATTTTTCCATATTTAATTAAAACTACAAATGGCAATTTCATTCTTATAGTTTCAGAAATTCGTTTCTATCCATGTGCTAAACGTGTATAATGCACAAAATGCATTATTAGTAAAAGTTTGTAACTTGGTATTGTCTACGGCAAAAATAAGCTTGTCAGTCCACCATTTATGAATTTTGCTATAATTTTATTATCAGTTTTTTTAAATTCTTTTGTATATATCAAAATACTATTGGTCGGATTTCTTTATGTTATACTCCTATTATTAAATTAAACAAGCGTCTGTGGTTTCATCATCACATATAATTATTGTTAATAATATCTTTAATTTTTTGTATGGTTTCATAGTACGCAAGAGCTACATATTTTTTTCTCGGGAATGCGCATTTTACAATATATTCATAAGAAAGATTTAAATGCATTATTTTGTAATTTTCTTAAAGGGATATTCGAATGTAAAAGTATTTTGCACAAATGTAAAAAAAAAAGTCTTGACAAGTTAGGCTGCAGTTGGGAACTAAAATAAAACTTACTATTTTTAAACATGCCTTACAAAATAATGTATATATTTCACTTGTTAATTCTGGATAGTCTCTAATTAATTCTTGTATTGTGGTTTTCACATTTTGCATTATGGGTTAAATATACATGTGAATTATTTAATATAATTTATCTGTGATTCCCCAGGTTAATACGATTCACGCATATAATAATTTTTGATAAATAAGCAAAGTTTTTGGAATGTCAATTCAATAGTTTGTGAATGCGAGTTTGAATATGAAAATTAACGAAAACGGTAAATATGCGCCAGTCGTCCCATCCGAATAGAGAGTAGAAAATTGATACGGTTGCAGAACACATGATTATTAGCTATCACTTAAATTTGTTTACATTTAATACTTATTGGGGCCCCTGTTTGGGCCTAGTTTAACGACGTTTACATGCGGAATATCATAGGTGTGATTCCTATGAAGCGTTCGTCTGTATTATCTGAATAATGAGACGGTCTATTATATCTACTTATTTATAAACGAATCCATTGTAAATTGGTAATTTGTACTAATATTTATTAATAATAAAATTCAAGGGGCGGTTTCAGGGGGGGGGGGGTAATTGGGTAATTGCCCCCCCTAAGAATTATTCGTTCGCTAAATGTTTTATTATTAAAAATTACTGTTATTTCAAACAAACAATTTAAGTGTTGGTGAATCTAGTCAGCGATCTATGACGGTGCATTTTTCCAAAACAGGCAGGGTATGTATAACACAAATTAAAGTTAACTGCGAAGGCACCGTTAGATTAGTGATGACTTTCTTCTTTTGCACAGGGGTTCCCTTTTCTAATAATACTTGACATACATTGATACTATTAATTAAATAAAACACTAGTTTGGCACTCTTTTCATTTGGTTTATTAATCGCGAGATGTACATTTCGGTCACTAAGAGACCATTATCAAACTGCTGTTTAATAAACCAAATGAAAAAGTGCCAAACTAGTGTTTTATTTAATTATAAACATTTTCACGTACTCTTAAAATCCAACAACTATTCGCCTCTTTGGTTTCGTAAATCGTTACATTGTTTTACATTAAGAGAGCCCGAATCACATTTCGTAGTTCAATTTATATTTCTTGTCTTACTTGGTTTAAATGTAATACAAAGAAACCGAAACTGTTTACACGTTACTTATAAATCCTAAGTTTTTAATGGTAACTGACTAGTTTCCAATTTATTATAGTTCTATCAATTATACATAAGGATTTTTTTGATTTTAGGAATAATATATGCATTATTTTAAATTAATTCATTCTTGCTTTTTGTTTTTAGTTAATTAAATTATTAAATAAAAATCGTTAATCTAAGATGGATTCATTTGTTCAGAAAATTTAAAAAAAACTGATGATTCTTCAACAAATAAAGATAGTTAAATTTAGTAATGTTAATGTTGATGAAATTGAGAAATTTCGAATTTTAAGTTGTAAATTCAAACCAAATGATACTTTTGCGTTACCCTATTCTGTATATAATAAGGGGGGAAGGATGTTAAATATTACTTGTCTGAAAAACATTTTAGACAATTTAATTGATTAATCTTTTCCAAATATTGGTTCTTTTTTAGAAAATTTGGTGTGTTGCACCAACAAGGACATTTGCAAAAATTAGTATCTCAGTCAGTACCTCAATATTGTAAATTATCGATAAGTCATAAAAATACTAAGTACCAAAAAATTCAATTGTTTGTGCGAATATTTTTATAAAATCTTTCAATACCCCATCACGAGATATAAGAAATAAATTAGATTTGGAAAGACTTAGACAAATTGAAGAAAATAGAAATAGATTAAAACCAATGATCAAAAGTATAATATTTTGAGGGAAACAAAATATTCCCTTACGAGATCACCGCGACGCTGGTTCTCTCTTAAATACAAAATCTATTATGACACAAACGAGGGCAATTTTCATGAAATTCTACGTTTTGAATTACAGCTGGTGACTTAAATCATTTGGAAAACAGTTAAACATATTTCACAAATGTCTCTCAAAATATGATAATTATAATGAGGTTACTCATGAGAATAACTTAAATTGGAACAAAATTTCCTTTTATTCTTGTATCTATTATCCTATTCCTCCGTTTGTTTCACCTTCTTCATCTCCATTATTGTGTGTTTCGGTTATTTCGTTAAAGTATTCTTTCCATCTTTTTAATATCTTCGTTTCTTCTATTATTATATTTCCGTTTTTGTCTTTTATACTTGGTTGGTTTAGTATCCTTTTATTTGGATTTAATTGTTTAATTGTGCTGTAAAACTTATTTTGTGAACGTTTCTTTAAATTTCTTAATGAACTGCTCTCAGGATTGCTTTTTTGCTATCTTGATTTTGTGTTCCAGGATTTTATTTGCTATTTTATATCTTCTGTAATCTTGTTCTTCCTTTGTTTTTATGTAAGTTTTCCAATTTTCTTTTTTTTGTTTTTACAAATTGTTTTACCTCTTCTGACGACCACCTATTTTTCTTCCTCTGTTTGTTTGATATAGTGATTGTTCCACAATTTTTGTTGGGCGGCTTCACTTATGATTTCATTGAACTTTTTCTAGTTGCTTTCTGCTCTTTCTATTTTGTTTTTCTTTTTCTCTATTTTTTATTTTTATTCATTCCTAGTTTCTTTCTTTTCAATTTTCGGCTTTTTATGTTTTTGTTTATTATTGTTTTCGACTACGTACTCTCAGATTTCTGTGTTAATTTCTATTTTTAACAAGTAGTAGTCGGTCCCTATTTCAGCTTGTCTTGTTACTTTAACATCTTTTACCTTTTTCCATTCTTCTGCGACTATTAAGGAGTAGTCTATTATTTCTCTTTTCTTGGTCTGACTTCTCTCTAGTGTTGAATTTTGTGTTTGCCACAATGAAGTTGTTTGCTATACATAATTGTATAATTATTTTTACATTTTCGTTTCTGTTCTCATCTGCATACTTTCCTCGGTGTCTTTTTTGCCTTAATAAAAAAGTTTTAAAATCCTTACGTTGTAAAAAATTAACTAATACTTAGAAAAAATTCGAAAACATTTCGTAAATATGTCATACCATAATCATTCACGAACTATGTAATATACATTCAATCATTTTTAGTTTATTTGACAGAAACAAATACGTTCAAACTAGTGTTTCTTTGATAGCCTTGCTATTTGTAACGCGTAAATTACTTTTATATCATTCAATGTCTGTCGAGGTATTAGTCAGAAAAGTAGTTGTAGTTGCGATTTGTTTTATAGTTTTAATAAGACTCACTATTGTAGATTTACGAAATGTTCTTTTGTTTTTTTTCTATTTTTCCCTTTGTTATCGTGCTCTGCACTTCCATTAAGATCTCCCATGAGTATTGTAATTCCTTTGCTATCGTCTATTTATTTTTGCAGTGTTTCGTGAAATATCTCTTTTTCTTCATTTTTGTCGTTTTCGTTTGGTGCACATGCCACAATTATATTCCATGTAGTTTCTTCCACTTTGATTTCCATGCTCATTGTTCTGCCGTCCCCATATTTTTTGAATATTATGCTTTTTTTTTAATTTCTTCTATTAATTCCTCTTCTTCTCGTTTAATACTTCCTACATTTCATATTCCCATTTTTATTGTATTTTAGTTTTCTGATATCTTCTTTTAGTTCTTCTGTTTTTTTGCCATTTCTCTCATCAAGTCTTTAAACATTCTCTTTAGTTCCTCCATTTCCACATCGTTCTTAGCTATATTTAGATTTGCCTTTTCCGTAAGTTTTGTCCTTGTTTTCATTTTCCTTTGTTTCATTTTTGTATCCTGTTGTTACAACGTTTTGTTTCACTACTTCCATTCTTCTATCTTTTTCTATTCTCCATTGCTCATTTGGAAACCTTGGAATCCATATTCAGGGCTGTCAATATCTCTTTCTCTTTTTTTACTCATTTGTTTCTTTATTTCCCACTTCCTTTTAGTTTTATATATATTAACACTACTTATTTACTTTTCTTATAGACTTTTGTATGTACGTGGTTCGCTGTTGTAGGTTCCTGAACTGAACAGAGGATTGTTATCGGATTAATATATATTTACCTCTCCTGAATAATATTATTACAGATATGCAATACAGATTTAACCCTTTCGCTGCTCTACACGTATATATTCGTAAAAAAAAAAAAATATGTGTCTCATACGCTCCGAGCAAGTATTTTCGCATCATGTTTTAAAATAATTTCCTGCTCAACACGACTATTTACGCCATATATTGCATATGTACGGAAATCTACGAGCGTGTCCTACTCTGCATATTTGATTTTTTGCAACGTTGTTTTCTTAACCATGCATCGTGCTCTGATGCTTGAAGAACTCTGCAGAGACATACTTATAGTCCATCCGTTGGATCTTCCGTCCTACGTCACCAAATATCGCTTCGAGAAACGACACAAAAACATTCAGTCTGATAAAGTAAACTAAATGCGTTAGAAAAAGAACGCTCTGTAAAACTTTCGTCGTTTTTTGAAGCGGTGGTTTGTGACGTACGACGGAAGATCCAACGGACAGACTATATTTGTTATAAGTGTATATTTACATTACTTTGTAAACATTAGTTGTAAGTATAATATAATTTATTTTATATAATTTTACCCGGAATTGGAGGAAATATTGATGCAGAGTGCGATGAGGAATTTGTTAATGAAATGCTCTCAGAAGAAGACAGTAATGATTCTGATAATAAAGTTTACGACACTGAAGAGCAACAACAGCCACAACACAAGAAACGAAAGCTGGCCAATAACGAGAAAAAATGGATTGATGCAGAATCCTTCATTCCAACAATTCATGATTTCGATAATGTACACTCAGGGCCCACGAGGGGTAACGCTGTTTCCACGAAATTAGAGTGCTTTCAAATGTTTTTCACCGAAGCTATAGTGAGAGAGAAGAAAGGAACTTGTACTGCCAATTTATTATTTCTCAAGATTCAACAAAAGTTAATCTCGTTTCAAGCGATGGAAGGATACAAACTTTAAAGTATTGTTTCTTTGCAATAAGTGTGCTCATGTCACAGGTAAAAAAACAACGTTAAATGACTATTGGTCACACGAGTGGCTGCGATCAACCCCAGCTTTTGCTCAAATAATATCAAGAGATTGTTATTTATTACTTTTGCGGCTACTTCATTTCACTGGCAAAAAATCAGCGACCGTTCAGGGAGATTCTTTGCGTAAAATCAGAATTATTGTTGACCACTTGAGAAATACGTTTAGACAAACTCTCATCCCATTTCAAAACATCTGTATAGATGAAAGTCTTATGTTGTTCAAAGGACGTTTATTTTTTAAACAGTACATTCCATCAAAACGGCACCGTTTTGGTATAAAGCTATTTATAATGTCTTATTGTAAGACGGGTTACGTGTTAGATTTCATCATATACACTAGAGGAACAACAGAAATTGCAAATTTTGATATAGAGAATCTAGAATTCATTTACGAAAATTTACCAAAGTGAATAGAGAATCTTGGCAAATCTGGCAATATAGTGCTAACTTTTATGAAAGACTATTTGAATTAAGGCCATACAGCGTATGTCGATAATTGGTATACAAGCCCCGCACTATTTTCTCATTTATTTGAAAATAAAACCAATGCATGTGGAACTGTCAGAACCAATCCTAAGGATATGCCCGTTTTGAATAAGAAATTGAATACAGGTGAAATTGAAAGTAAAGCAAGTAAAAATCTACTAGCAATCAAATGGCATGAAAAGCGAGTTGTTAGACTGTTGTCTACAATGCATACCAATCAATTGGTCCCTTCTGATAAAATTGATATAAATTCAGGTGAAAAAGTTCTCAAACCAATCTCCATTTTAGACTACAATAAAAATATGGGCGCTGTTGATAAAAGTGATATAATACTGAGTACAACTGAAACCGTGAGGAAAACTATAAAATAGTATAATAAAACTTTTTTCATTTATTTGACATAGCAGTTTTGAATGAATCTATACAATAAGTAAATATTTGAATAAACACTTTGGATATACTTTTCTTTATAATATATTTCCCCTCTTAGGTCCCGAGCATAGTTCGACTGTACCTCAAACTGCTCAACACGAATAAACTCGCAACCACTGAAATATATGCGCACAGCGGTCGCAAAATTCCAAAACGTGTTGCGCAGCTAAAGACACGATGAATTTGTTCAATTTTAACACAATAATACCTAGTGTTTTATTGACAACAACTGGCGAAGATTTAGATGTTACTTTAAAATATGTTTAAATTAAATAAATAAATCGATGTTTAATAAATTTAGTTACAAAAATCTGTTTTAAATTTTACAGAATATTTTATTATGTTTTTATGTATCCTATATTTATTTCGAGTGTGATATTATTTTTTTAAATTTAAAAATAACAGAATTATGTTGTATTGTTGATTGCTTTGTATTTATGGAATAAAAAAGTATTTAAGTTTTTTCTTTTTTGTTTTAAATTACCCCCCCCTAAGCCAGTTGGCTGGAAACGCCCTTGTAAAATTCATTATTATTATTGTATCATATTATGAAGGTTTTAAGCAATTATGTTGTCAAAAGACATGAAGAAAATATGTAATACAAATATAATCTATAAATGATGGGATAAGGATTTTTACGAAAATTCTCTATATTAGCACATTAATTTAATATCAGCGTGAAATTTTTATTAAATGTTTTTTAAATGTTTAAGAAAATGCTCCAAATAAGCATCAGAATCTAAAAAAAGCATGATAATAAGCATAAAAAGTCAAAATAAGCACAAAAAGTCAAAATAAGCAAAAAAGCACAAAAAAAACTTAGCGCTAAGTAATCACATTCTTCAAGATTCGTATAGATATTAAGAAATATTTTCGATGCTATTAATATTATGGATAAGCATAATGCTAGAAATCCGCTCTCTAGTAATGTGTTTATTTAATCTAATTTTTAATCTAGTCTAATTCAACTTGAACTTTATACTACGAATTACTTTATTGTTAACAGTATTAATTCTAATAGGACACCAATATTCATTTTTAAGACCACAAATTTTGCTGCGTTTTATAGTCACCTAATATGCATATACACGCTACATAAAATTGATATGTGGCGTATTCATAGGAATCAAATATTATGATTAAATATAAGAGCATGATGGGCTTAGTTTATCCACTAGGCACTAGCCACTAGAGCCACTCCTCGTCTGAATATTTAATGCACGCCATAAAACCGAACGCCCAATTTAAATACATCTCCAATAAACGGTTCGCAATCATTTAATGCATTTTATGGATTCGTGCTGAGCGTTTATCTGTATTATAGTGCTTTCATAATTTCCATATGGTTTGATGATGGTGGACGTCGCCATGTTGCTTAGCTGCCGGGGCCTTGATTATAGTGATACCGACTTTCTTGATTTGCTACCTCGGGCTCTTCTCCGTCTGCGTTCTGCATACCTATGACAATACCACCTTTATTATGACTGAAGGCGTTCAGATTGTTTGCGAAACGTTTTTAATGCTCATTTTATACGGCTAAATTGCGCTTAGATAACCCAGCGCGCCGCCATTACGCCAACCTGAAAAAAGACGAAAACGCAGTTTCGTAATTGGATTAATTGCGGGCTAATCTTCAATGCAAGAACTGTCGTTACGTCGCGTTCGCATACTTCTTTTTGCTTTTTGACTTTTTCATGTAGAATACTATCATTACGGCGAGTTATTTTATGTTATTCGGGCGTAATTAAGAGAAGTTATTACACAGATCTCCAGTCGCAACGTGTAATTTGTTTAGAAATATGTATTTTATTATAATTCAACATGAACGGTATGATTAGACATTGCGAAAACGTTTTCATCTATAAAGGCGTTTGAAATAGACGTAATCAACGGGAAATTTCATGTCGTAGTTTCTTTAATTAATAAAAAATGGTACTTATTACTATAAATTACACATAAAACGTACCTTCAAGTGGTAATTCTAGCTTGAAGGTACTTTTTTAGGCCATGCTTACATTTTTACACTGTCAATTTACTCTGTTTATGTGAATCCAAACAGTAAAAAATCCTTTTCTGGTGGTTTTTATAATAAAAAAGAAAATTACTATTAATACAATGAAGTCATAAAATATTTTTGAAAATGCGCTCTAGAAGAGTAGCTTTCTAAAAAAGTAGCAATTTACTTGTGAGGAAGACATTATACACCATATACTCCATAGTTACCACAACGTATTAACAGTTAAAACACTTAAAAACTTAATTAATACTTTGTCCAGATGTAGTGAATACCTAAAATACATATAGCATATATCTGTCAGCTGGTATTAACTTCTAAAATTTCCTTCAAAAATGGGACAAATGAACCATTATGAAGAAAAATATAAATGCTTTCGGATGTAGAAGATGACACCTTTTTCATAACTTGACAGTGCAACAAGAGTTTGATTGGATGAACGTATTTAAATATGAATTCCCCCTTAGTTCTTTTGCCTAAATTTTATGTATGTTTTTTTGTGCAATTTATTTGTTTTTATTTGTTCTTAAATTTATTTATTTATTTCCCAACAGAAATACATCCATTTACCGGAAAAATTATCAATAATAAACATATGATAATTTAAATTGAGAAGAAGAAGAATATTGGAAGAAAACATCGAAAGGCTAGGAAAAAATATATCAACAAAACATTGAATTTCGTGATAACTATTCAGCTTTTGATACAGTGTAGTAGTTTTTTTTTTAAAGTATGGTATTGGTTTTATGGTAATAGAATGTTAATGAACTACGAGTAAAAAAATTTGGAGCATAGAAGCAAAGAAAGTTGAGAAAAAATGGATCATCAATATGGTTTTCAATATGTTTATTAATGGCAAGGATTAGAATATACCGACAAACCAAATTCAACAAATATACCGATGACATTATAACATTGTTGGCATCAAGAATCCAGTTAACAGTTTTTGAAGAATATAGCACGAACTTAAAGTAATGCTAAGTAAAAGTGGTGATGTGGCCATCATAATACTTTCCCTATATTTTTCTATGAGAAAACTATGAGGTTATTCTTAATTATTTGCTCAATTTTGAATTTTTAAATTAAGAACAAAAAAATGTTTCAATAAAACTTTTCAGTTTTTCATTTTTTGAATAAATCTATTAAATTATGCAATAATATGTTTATTTACGTTATACAACTTTTAATTAAAACCCTCGCTTATGTTTTACTGATTGGAGGGTGGGTTAGAGGCCACCCACCCACCCTACATATTCATATTAACTTTAATTACTGATCGGCTCGTGGTTTGGAATAACTTTAATTACAAAATTTGAATAAATAAACGAAAATTGACAAAGTAAAATTTTTGATAAAGAGAATGGTTGCGACCGTTACTACGTGGTAATCCATACTTAATTACAATAATTTGTGGTTAAAACATATAGAATTTTTTAATTCAGTTAAAGAAGGACTTATTAGAATATTTTAAAATTTTTGAAAAGTCTTAATTTCTAAACAAATCTTTTTTAAAAATATTAGAGCTTCCAATAAAATCTTCACAATTTAGAAAGCGGGTTGAATTAAAAAGTCTTGAAATCTAAAGAAGAAATTAGTGGAAATTTCTTAAATTCTTGAAAAAAATTCCTAAAAATCTAGTGCCTCAAAAAAAGAGAAATTACTGAAAATTTTCTTAAAAGTTCTAGAGCCATAAAAAAAATCTAATTTAGAATATAAGAAGATAACCTTGAAATCTAGAGGAGAAATTTCTGTAAATTTCCTGAACCCCAGGAAAAAAGTCTAGATTTCTAAAAAGTTAATGTAAATTTCTGAACTCTTGAAAAGAGTCTAAAGTTCTGGAAAAGATTTTTTTAAATTTTTGAGCCCTGAAGGAAATGTTTGCAATTTATAAAACAATATTAAAATCTGGAAGAGAAATTACTGGAAGCAGCCTCAAACAATATTCAATAAATATTGAAACTAACTTTCTATAAAACTCCCGAATAAGACCGTTGCTAAAATTTCTGGAAATATGAAGAAGAAATAATGAAAACTTTTAGAATACTACTTAATTTTATGTATAAAATATACCTTGATGTTCTTATAACCAATGTCATTGTCTTTATATACTACCACGCTTCACTATTAATATCAATCTTATGACTTGTGTAAGACAATTTATGTTCATAGCACCAATAAAGATTATTATCTAAATCTACAAGGAAAACTTGTGAAAAATTCTAGAATCCTCGATCAAAATTCTTTGGAAAGGAATATGCAAAAAGCTGAAAATATGGAGAAGAAATTCCTGAAGCTTCCAGAAGCCTCTAAGCAAGTTCTAGAAATTTAGAAAAAAATCTTGACAAAATCTTGAAAAAACTTTCTGAAAACTAGAAATTTTGAAAAAATTCTTTACTAAAAATTCTTGAAAATTTCTATTTATTTATTAGATAAGAAAAAGAAATTATAGTACACTTCTAGAGTCCTCAAAAAAGTTTTATAAATCTAAAATGAAATCTTGTGAAAAATTCTAGAAACCTCAATCTAAAAGAAAACTAAAAGTATGGATTATCTGAGAAAATTATAGAAAAAGTTTTAAAAAAATATTCTACAAAAACCACGAAGAAATTACTGTAAATAAATATAAATAATGACTTTCTGAAAAAAATTTGCAACTCTAGAATAAAATCTTTGCTAAACTTGTAAAAATTTGTAGAATTCTCGATGAAAATTCTTTGGAAAGGAAGTTGCAATAAAAACTAAAAGTGTGGAGGAGAAATTTCTGAAATTTCAAGAATCTTTAAAGAAAAATTTAAAAGTTTTTTTCTCACAAATAAATTTTTTTACGAAAAATATGTCTCGATAAAACTTCTTCAGTTTCTCACTTCCTTTAACCTTTCAAATTTGAAAAAAAATATCGAGAAAAATCAAAAAAACGCCTCGAGTAAACAACCACTTCCGGTTAATGAATGTTTACCAAAAGCTTTTCAGTTCCAGTTTTTAACAATAAAACCTTAAGTTTAAAGTTTCATCTCAAAGTAAAAATAGTTCTTCTGGACCTTCTCCAATAAATGAATATAACTTAAATATTGAAATAAAACAACGCAGTTGAGAGGGTTTCACATTTATTGTTGAACACTGCAACATGTTTCGCCACACAGTGGCTTCACCAGGAAGATAAATACTGATGATGAAGTATTCATTTGCCTGATGAAGCCACTGTTTGGCGAAACATGTTGCAGTGTTTCAAATGTAAAACCCTCCCAACTGTGTTGTTTTATTTCAATTTGTTATGGAGTTTCATCATGTATCCGCCTCTTCAATTCAATAACTTAAATAATTAGGGCTTCAAACAGGCGCACAATAATAAAGTTTACTAAGAACAAATAAGTGATCTAAAGTAATAATACTCTGAACATTTTTAAACGAATAATGAATCCAAACATCTTTAATGATGATTATTTAAATTATTCTGTAGCTCAACACAGTCAGCCAATGTATGAATAATCCGAAATATCTTAATATCCGCAAACATTCACAATTAAGACTTCTAGCAACAGAGTTTATAAAAATTTTAAATAGTAATAGTCCCGGATTAGATCCTTAGGGTACACCACTTGCTGACGTATAAGGAGGGGATTTATAGCCATCTACCTCGACAAATTGTTGACGATTATATATCACTGATATTGTACTTATAAAAATTGCAGGCAAAGGCCTTCGATATATCCTTGTAAATGACATCAACTTGATTATGTTGATCCAGTTCAGATGATATATTATGTATTATGTTAATTAAGTTCGTTATAGTACTGCGTTTTCTAACAAACCCATGTTAATTACTAGATATATCATGCTGCACTAGACTATAAATTACATCAGATAGAATACATTCGTTGACCCTTGAAAAATTTCTAAGAGGTGAAATTGGCCTATAGTAATCAATATGGTACTTATCACCTGATTTAAAAACAGCAACAACTCGTACAGTTTTTCAACAATCCAGAAATATTCCACTCTTTAGAATTAAATTGTAAATTCTGCAATCAGTATAATTCATACGTTCGAACAGTAATTAATTAAAAACGCAGATATCTGGTGCATTCCCATGGTAAAATTTGGCTTGACTTCATATATTTTAATAATTTACCACAGTTTCTTTCAGAAATATAATAGTCGCCCAAATACGAATCCCACATTAGAACATCACATCAAGGGCCATAACTGCTTACAAAGTGACTTGCAAAAGATGAAACTATATCTTTTGTATCTGTTAGTGACCTATTATCATATATTCTACACCAGAAATTTTCGTAGACATTAATTTCTTATTAATGAATGGCCAGAAGCGTACAGTTTCGTTGGCATTCTCATTCTGTTAAAATGTGTGTATTTGTATGTTAATTCTAGACGTGTGTTTATACTTCTTCTGCAATTCTAACAACCGTAACTTATTATAACTGCCGCCTAATATTAATCAATTCTAAAGTAAACCAAAGAGGATGCCGTTTTTGCAACTATTATATTTAGGAACATGCTTATCAAATAATGAGTCCAGACCTGTTGTCTGAGAGTTTAGTCGTAGGTAAACGAAAATAAATGGTTCTAAATTTAAACGAAGTACTTGTTCAATTCTTTGCCAACATGCAGGTGAATTGTGAAGTCCAAACGGAAGTCATTTGAATTGGAAGAGATCACGTTATTTACTAACGTCGGGATGGTTTCTCTACTTCTTCTTCTTTTTCATGTACTGTTTCCATTCCGGAGGTTGGCTATCATCATTACTATATTGATTTTGAAAACTGCAGCCCTAAATTGCTCAGATGACGTGACATTAAACCATTTTCGCAAATTCCTAAGCCAAGACTTTCTTCTCGCTTCAAGAGATCTTCTTCCCAGATTAGAGTCAAGAATTTATGAAAATTGAACATCTCTAAACTTATCTAAAATATTCGATATAAATGAAATATTATTAGCAAGGCGCTTTGTTAAACTATGCAATATTTATATGAGCCGTCTTCTCATTACTATAAAACCACTAGAAAATCTCGAAGTTATCTCTGCAACATCCTTATATTACATACTTTTTAATGTTGCACTTCATAAGTTCGTAAGATGGGTAAAACTTTTGCTAATACCTTCAAATCCTTCTATGTTCAATAATATTAGTACAACCCAATAATCCTATCATTATTTATTCTTTAACTAGTAAATTAATTGGATAAGTTACGTGAAGATACACTTGATTAGAAAATAAAGCACTAAAGACATATCTTCGAACAGTTTGTTTGAAACACCAAATATATATTTCTCATAAAGAGAATGCTTGCGACCGTTACTATGTAGTAATCCATACTTACACTGAATTGAAATTTTTTTCAATTGATTGTATATATATTGATAATGGTCACTTTGTGTCCTAAATATATACATATTTTGTGTGAAGAAAGGTATTTAGTGCTTTATTTTAGAGTCTCTGATTTACCATTAAAAAAGCCTGATTTTTTAATCTATCAATATTGCCTACAAAGTTAGTTTCTTTCAATCCCATAAAACCTTCACTTATTTCACCGTTAATCTGAGGTAATTCCCATTCTAACCCAAAAATCTACTCCCAAAATAAGTGGATGGCATTGTAAAGTACAAATTAATGCAACAATGATTTTCTCAGTAACTTTATATCGAAAAGGTATACGCAAAACACAGATGCAATCACATACATTACAAGTAACTACTGAGAGTGTATTTAAATTACATGACACAAATACCAAAAAATTTAAAAAAATTGATCATTTTCTTACACCTTGTATTACTAGCACTAGAATCCAGCAACTCATATATGTCATTTTTGACAAAGTCAAATCTCTATCTCTATAGACAATATGGACAATAAGCCTAAAATAAGGCTAATATTAATGGTAAAGAGAAAAAAGAGAATTCTTGGACTCTCACTACCTGTCAGAAATATGGGTTAGAGTGGAAGATCATCGCAGCTGTATGAATTCCGCCCAGCTTCTTCTACCCATTTTTTTTGCATGTTTTGTATTATATTTTTGAATATTCATTTGTATTTTGTTAGAAAGAAAGCCAACGTTAATAAATAAATTAATTACATTTCTTTGATGGAGATTGACAAAAAAAGCCAACGCTTTAGATACGCTTTTAAATTTAAATATAGTAACAGCGTATAAATTTAAAAATATACACTCGTTTATTTTTTACATAATTAATAAATCTTAATGCTATATTAAAACGTTACAGATAAAGTTCACAGGGATACTCGTAGCTGTCAAAAAAAAAACTGAACAATGTTTCCATCATTACAGATAGTGAAATTATTTATATAAGTTGTCCCAAAAGTAAATTTATATTTAGTGAACCATTTAGAAAAATATTAAATCCATCAAAAATGGACTCTGTGGCGGATTTTGTGATTTTTCTTTTAAATGCGCCAGAGAAGTTGGTCTATTGGCGAAAACTTTATATTTGACATAACTCCACCAGAAAAAGTCCATACGGGTTAAATCAGGACTGTGTAGAGGCCAATTTATGTCACCTCTCCTTCAAAGAACTCGTTGTAGAAACGTGTTGAACGTGTGCGATGCTGCTCCGTTCTGCTGGAACTAGATAGATAGGTAGATGTTATATGGGTGGCACCAGCGCCTATTCCACCGCGACCTTTTCAGATCTATCGTGGATCCCTGTTTATCAGATGACCAGCTCTAGCTTTGCCTCTTATTAGGTTAATAAGTCCTATTAGCCCTGCCAGAGGGGCTTTCTTCCTCTAGGCAGAATCTGCATGGTGTTTCTTCCACCAGGCCTATTTTGCTCATATGTTTGTTGAGCTTGCAGTGTCCTGTTATCAGGCCTACTATTGTTTTGACCATTTTCCTGTCTTGGTTCAGGAGTTCGGTCGTGAATTTTGGCGATTGTTTCTTAAGGAACTGTTTCGCCTGTCTCTGTCCTGGTGAGTTCGTCCACCAGGTATGGGCCTGTGTCTCCACCCATTTTTTTATGGATCGTTTGACTGCGTTTTTGGAGATTCCGCAAGAGGGTTCCGGGCCAATGACTGCTTTTGACGAGCCTTGTTTGGCCAATTCGTCTGCTATGTCATTCCCCGGATGTCCTCCGTGTCCTTGGACCCATGTGATTGTTACTTTTTTGTGACAGCCAAGTTGGTTAAGAGCGCGTATACAGTCCCACACTAGCTTAAATTCGACCTGTGTGGAGCTTAGTGCTCTTAGTAGCGCCTGGCTGTCGGAAAATATAGCAATTGACCTACTTTTGGTGTCTTGTCTTGCTATTTCTCTTGTGCATACATACACAAATTGTAGTTAAAACATAGTAATTTTTCAATTCAGTGTATATATTTCTCAGTATTAAACCATAGTGGTCACTTTGTGTCCGAAATATATATTTGGTGTGAAAGAAGGATTTTAGTGCTTTATTTTATAGTTTCTAACTGATTTACTATTAAGAAAGCCTGACTTTTTAATCTACCAACATTGCCTACAAGGTCAGTTTCTTTTAATCCCATAAAACTTTCACTTATTTGACCTTATAATCTGAGATAATTCCCATTCTAACCTAAAATTCTACTCCCAAAATAAGCGTATGACATAGTAAACTACAAATTAATGTAACAATGAGACAGATATAAACATCTTTATTGGAAAGTAGTGTTACATCTGATAATAATAATAATAATAATAATAAGCAAATGTCGCACTCAAACCATCATACGAGGAAAATTAACCACTCATAATTGTAGTATTGGTGAGGGCAGCGAGATTGAGGCGTTAAATGACGTAGAGACATACAAATATTTGGGATTTGAACAGACACGAGGCATTATACATAAAGAGATAAAACAAAAGCTTGAACGTACACTCATCACAAGAGTTAGTCACTTACTGAGAACCAAACTTACAGCTAAATATATGTTTAAAGCAATCAAGACCTACGCTATCCCAGCTCTTACATACTCATGTGGGGTTATACGATGGACAAATGCAGATCTACAACACTTATAGACAAAAATCAACACAATTCTTACACGAAATAGGGACCATCGCCCTAAATTAGATATACAGCGGCTAATACTCCCGCGGAAAGAGGAGGGATGTGGGCTCATTAATGTAGCCCATTTGCATAATAGAATTGTAGACAATCTAAGGGCATATTTCCATCATGAAGGGTTCATGATTGCCATTCAAGATTAGGTTATTCCAACAAGAAATTAAAGAAAACACATTATAAAAGATACTACATTAAAAAGCCACTTGTGTCATAAGTGTCACACTAAGTCAGAAACAATACAACATGTAATCTCGGCGTGTCCGATTATTACACAATCGGACTATAAAAATAGACATGACCAAGTTGCCAACATTATACACCAAAAATTAGCATATAATCACAAACTCATCACAACGTCCTACTCGAAAACAGCACACATAAAATGTATTGGGATCCTGTATTACAAACAGGATTGTATACCACAACAAACCTGATATTATACTCATTGACAAAGTAAACAAGTCAGCTTGCTTAAGTGATGATAAAATTATTCAGAATGTTGACTTTATGAATTAGAGTTGACAATTGTGGTCATTGTATTGTGGCACATTAAAATCATCCTGTTTTTCAACAAGAAGTACTTCCAAACATTCTAAGAAAATGGCTAGATACTCATTTCATATATCTGGCGATATATAGAGAACAACTGTATAAAAAGTTAAACGGCCAGTTTTGCATCTACAGGCAACTATATCAATTAAAGGAACAATGTTGATAAAGTGTGTGGTATCAAGAGTCTCAGTGATCATACATTCAATAACAGCAAGCAAGACGCCACCAACAGCAGAAAAATGGGTTTATCACCCATATATTTTAGAAGTCCGTTTGGTAGATTCCGGTGGTGGCACCAAAATGTATTGTATGTTGTAAGCCTGAGCCTCTTCAGACGACTAGTTAGCGATGTGAATCTGGCGGCGAGCCCTGGGGTCCTGAGGAGCGATAACTTGATAGTTAGTAGCTGGTAGGAAGGTGTCTGGGGAGCGTGGGGTAGTGTTGGAGTGATGGGAAGAAGTATCGGTTTTTTTTTTCTATGTTGAAGGAGTCTGGCTGGCTGTATAGAGTAAGACGTGCTTTTTTCTGTTGAGTGAGTGATTGGTTGAGTAATGAGGCATTTTTTTTTCCATTTTATGTTAGGGGTTAACTGGGTAGTTAAGGGGTAAGAACGCCTTTCTGTGCTTCAGGAGGGAGGTTAGTTGTAGGCGCAGAGTTATCTTCAGAATGGTTTACGAAAGCATGTGTGATAGAAGAAACTATTACTTGATGGACTAAACACTGTCAAGACCTTTTATGTTCATCTCTACATAAATCTCTGAATTGACTGTATCCGAATGTTTTTTTATCTTCAAAATAACGAAGAATCGATATTTGTTTTTTGAGTTCCGTAAAGAGTATATTGATAATGAGCGGCTAGCACAGGAAATCATTAAGTATTTAGAGGATCTTCTGCTGAAAATGTAAGTAGATGATAAGGTCGCAATTCCAATGATTTCTAAAGCTGGTGTACCTCAAGGATCGATTTCTGGCCGGCTCAATTTTACCATCTAAATATACTATATATTTAATGGCTTTGAATTTTGCACGATACTTCAGTGATTTTTATTACAAATATATAAATATTAATAATCATTTTGGCCTATTTAATAGACTAACATATACAATATAAAGAAAATATATACAAATATAAGTAACATATCCAAGTAGAGAAGTTATATAATTACGAAACTCTGACGAGTCAATCAGAGACGATTTACGTCCGTCGGTAACTTCTGAACAATCATCCCAGTTAATAAATAAAACGTTAATTCGACGTTTTCGGTATGAATCAACCTGTAATTTCCCTCCCCAAAAAGCGCACGATTGCCCGAATAACAATGTTTTCTGGAACCGCTCGTCGGACAGTTTAAATCAATTAAATCAATTTCCATACACCGAGACTACTCTTTTATTATATAAATATGTGCCTAATGATACATTCGAAAAGGTGGAATTATGCCGTGGACGGGGAATGCGTTTTTTTTCGGTTTGGTGTGTGCCGGCCATCTGAATTAATAACATTTTCGGATGGTCACTTACCCCAAATCGGTCTCATTCGTTAATGCCAGTGATTTTCTGGAGTCCCCACGTAAACATTATATAGTAATAATAAAAACCGTCGGGACAATAATTTCAGCTAATTTGAAATAGTAATACGTATTGCGTTACAATACCGCGAACCCTCGATAAACATAATCATTTTCGTCGTCTATAATGTGCGTGATTACTCGTCATTTTTTCGAGCTCATCTATGAGAATCAGGACACCGAACGTATCATTTAAATAATGTCATGTGGTAGGTAGATGTGTGTGCACGACGGCATTACATTCATTCGGATTCAATTAGCAAAACTACCTGTGACGAGGAATATCATAATAATAGAAACGGTACGAGCGGAATTATAGGCATCCAGCGATAATTTTAAACTTTTACGTTACACATGGAACTGATTCTGCTAGTTTCAGGAAGACAACGTGGCCCACGTATATTTTTTTCTCACGACATATCGAGTCCACTTCGGAATACATTAAATTTAGATTCGACAATAAATCAATGGTTTACATGTCTTTTTTATTAGAAAAAACCGACATCTGCATTTAAGAGAAAATCGAAAATATATTCTAGTAAATTATCAAATCAAAAATATATAAAATTAAATCGTGTAAAATTGTGTACTTGTCTTAAGGAAATATTGGTGGACGGATACATAAACTTCTTCATAAAAATAAGATGTACATCTAAATTTGTAGGACTTCAGAGTTCATGGTTTATGGTGAGGGAAAGAATTCTTCCTCAGTTACGGTAGTATTTTTGTCACAACGATAAAAATTAAAATCTTCCAGCCTTAATTTACCATCAAAAAATATTCTAGGTAAGTTGTGCTTCGGTCAATACTAGAAAAAAGAACGCAAGCAAGTCTAAGCGCAGTTCTAAATTAAGTTTTTTTTTTCTAGTATTGACCGAAACACAACTTACCTAGAATATTTTTGATGGAAGATTTTAATGTTTACCGTTGTGACAGAAACAGTTTTGGATCGTCACGAAAAGACTGGAAGTACCGGTTTCTATACTCTCCTTCGCTCATTTTTGATGCTTGGTGCCTCATTTAAGTGGCAAAACCCTCTGTTGAAGTCGTCGAATCAAATTTTTGTGACATGCACAACACGCTTTCCGCTTCTGGAGAAACGCTCTGTAGCGACCAAATTCTAAAGAGGTAGACTACCGATTGACGTACCCTCCGCGCCCTGTGGATTTGTTCCGTTCACGCAGGAAGATAAAGAAATATAAGCTGTCTTTTGGACACTGTATTTGCGGACTTTTACAATTCAGTGTCACCTACTCGCTAATAGAATCGACTTGGAAAGTTTTTCTTTCTTACAGCTGCTAAATAAAACGCATTTTGCCAAATCTGCTTCCTCATTGCAGCCTTTACATATTTTATCGGTTACCACTCTTAATACAAAAAGGTATTTGTTTAGTTAGTTTAGATCATGTTTTGTTGAAAAAAAAAACAATTTCAATGTTAAAAATGTAATTAGTACATTTGTACCTAAAACAATAGTAAAAACATGTGAGGACAAATATCAAATTTTTAAGAGTAAATTAAGTAAGAATCATCTTCAATATAAAAGGATAAATTAAGTAGATGATTATCTTACATTCAAAGATTTACGTGAACTTTTTTTTTATCAATCACTTTATAATGAGCATATAATTTGAAAACTAATTTTAGGGATATGCGTCAATGAGAAAAATGAGAAAAGAAGATGTCATTCCCAATGATATAAGTTATGGAGAGAAACGGGTAACTGGAGCAAAAGATATTGCGAGTTTTTTTTTTTGCTGACTTCTTTTCAGAAAATTATATTGAGCATGCATATGGTTTTATTAAGGGTAGATCTACCACGACAAATTTATTGTTATACTTCCAATTTCTATAAGGTATCTTCATCATTCAGTACTGGTTTCAAAATTGGAATAAATTATTTATTCAGTAAAAGCTTTAGATTGGGTATCTTCGTTCTTAATGGGCAGAATACAATATGTGAGAGTCCTCGATAAAGTATCTAGAACAATTGATGTAGTCTCCGAGGTTCCTCGAGGTTCACACTGCGGGCCCATTCATTTTATACTCTTTATTAATGATATTAGCAACTTTATTACAAATTGTAAAATATTATTATTATGTTACTGCGAATGAGTGTAATCTTGTTCAACAACATATTAATAATCTAATGAAGTGATGTACGCAGAATAAATTATTTATGAATTCAACAAAATGTAATATGATCTCGTTATGCCCAACAAGAATATACTTAGTTTAAATTATTTTTTAATGGTGTACAGTTATCTAGAGTGAGTATTGTTAAAGACATTGGAGTAACTTTTACATTTCGTGAACATATTGTTAATATAGTGTCGAGTCAATTGGATCGGTTGTCAATTGCCATTCCTGTCAATGACAGGATGACAAGGAATACAAATGATAATTAATACTTTCTAGGCTACACTCTTGATGGAACTGGTATTTCACAGGGTTATTAAAATTATGACACTTGTTGTGTTCCATGTTTTTATTGGCAGTTTCCTGACACGTGTTTCGAGTTTTTACACTCATTATCAAAGGAGTACAAACTTAATACTCAGTATTACTCAGTATTAAGTTTGTACTCCTTTGATAATGAGTGTAAAAACTCGAAACACGTGTCAGGAAACTGCCAATAAAAACATGGAACGCAACAAGTGTAATAATTTTAATAACCCTGTGAATACAAATGATGATGTGGCCATCATAGCACTTTCCCTATATTTTTTTTCGAAAACAATAAGGTTTGTCCAAAAATTTTGAATTCTTTCCAATTACTTGTTATATAAATTTCATCTAACTCCTATAGTTTATTAGCAATAACAAAAAAATGTCAAAGTTATTAATTAAAGAACTATTAAAAATATATTTTAATGTATGGTGGATTGGTAGTTCCTAACCCACCCTCCAATCAGTAACACATAAGCGAGGGTTTTAATGGTAAAACTTAAATAAACATAACATTATTACAAAATTTAATAGATTTATTCAAACAAATTTTTCAAATAATTTTTGATGTTTTACTATTTGAAGAAAGGATAGAGGTCACCCGCCCACCCTACATATACAAATTAACTTTAATTACTGTGGCGTTCAGTTGGCGATTTGCAATAACTTTGACTACAAATTTTGAATAAAAGAAAATTGATAAAGTAAATTTTTTCAGCGAAAAATTTTGGACTTATATTCAATTAGAAAACACTAGAACTTTTGAAAAAACTAAACATAATTTGAAACGGAAATTGCAGAAAAACTTTTGACGTATATATCGAAAATCTAAAAATAATACTTGAAAGTTCTTGAATTTTAAAAAGAAAACTCTGGAACTTTCAGAAAAAAAATCTAGAGAATCGGATTTTATAATGATAAAAATTAAAGACGTTACTCGAAAGTTCTAAAAATTAAAGTTTATAAAGCAAATTCTGAAAGCGTAGAAGTAAAAAATTTGGAAATTTTTAGAAATCTGAAGAAAAATTGCTGGACAATATGAAATACTTGAAGAAAATTCTAGGAAATTAGAAGACATATTCTAAATTTCTAACAAATTTGGATTTGTAAAAGAAATTGTTAAAATAATTGATCAAATTTTGGATTATTGGTACAAAAAGTTCAAAAATATTCCTAGGAATTTCTGGATAAATCTTAAAAAAGGAAAATATTAATTATCTTTACAAAATGATTCTAAAGAGAAATTGCTGGAAAATTTAGGAATGATCGAAGAAATGTTCAAATTTGCAAGGAAATTCCTGAAGAATGGAATAAATGTAGTTGTAAAATCCTGGAATTTTAGAAACCAGAGAAATAAATTACCGAAACAGTTTACTGTTCTTATTTACAAATAAATATTTACACTCGTCATAACAAATATAATTTTAAAGTATAACACACACACACACAAATTCAGAATTTCAATATGAAATGGACATTTGTTTTATAAGTCTAAAGTAAATTTGGGAATGATAAAACAAAATGAAAGGTTCTAGGAATCTAAAAAAATATTGCTATAAATTTTCTTTACGAAATTAGAGAAAGTAGAGCTTTCTGATACTAGAAGAAATGTTAATGGAATATTATTAAAATCTGACAAATTTAGTAAGACGGAAATATTTACAAACCTTAGAGTTTATGAATATATAAATCTAAGTCTAAAAATAATCTCGTAATTGCGATAATCTATAAAAAAAATTATTCGGAAATTCTAGAAATTTGGTGACTAAAAAATTCTTAAAATTTGGAAAACCTTCTAAAACAAATTTGGAAATTTTGGTAGAAAAAATATTTGGTAATTCTAGTAATCTAAATAAAATTATATTAAAATATTTTGGCCCCACAAAGAAAATTCTAGAAATTTGGAAGGGAGATTTCTGGAGGCATTAGAAAAAAATTCTGGAATTCGAACATTTTTGAAATATGGAAAATGAATTAATGAAAAATTTTACAATTACCTCGAAACAAATTCAAAAAATATTGAAAAGAATTTTTGAATTAAAAATAATTAATAAAAAAAATTGGAACTCCTCAAAACAAAAAATTAAATTTGGAACAGAAATTGGAGATTGTAAGAGAAATTACTGGACAATTTTAGACATCTGAAAAGTTTTCAACTTTTACCATAAATTCTGGAAATCTGAAAAATAAAATCTTAAAAGTTTAAAATATTCTGGAATTTTCAAGAAAATTTTACAGATTTGGATATTATAATGGTACAAATTAAAGAAGGGTGTGGAAAGTTCTAAAAATCTAATTATTAAATTCTGAAAATCTAGAAGAAAATTAGAAATTTTTAGGAATCTGAAGAGAAATTGCTGGACAATTTGAAATACTTAAAGAACATTCTAAAAGTTTGGAAGAGATATTCCTAGATTTCTAGCAAGTTTTTGAAAGTCCAGAGAAGAAATTGTCAGAAAAGGCGAGAAGCAAATTTAAAAAAAAATAATTTAGCAAGGGAATTTGATAAAAACTTTTAAATATTTTTTAGAAACTTTGCAAATAAATTCCTGAAGACTGGAATAAAAGAAGCTGTATAATTCTATAAATCTGGAAAACTTTAAAAACCTGGAAAATAAATTATCTAAATAGTTTATAAGCCTGAAGCAAAGTTTGGAAATCTGATTTAAACATTCTGCTGGAAATTTTTCTTCGAGAGTTTCAGATAATTGTAAAGAAAGCTTGTGGAGACTGAAAGAAATGTTGCTGGAAAAGTCCCCAGACATATTTACATACCTTAGAGTCTGTAAATCTATAAATCTAAATCTAAAAAAAATGGCAGTTTAAAATCTATAGAGAAATAATTTGAAAATTCTGGAATAGAAAATTCTAGACATTTGCTGAATAATTTTTAATATTTGGGAAATAAATTGCTGATAGAAAAATCTGCAAATTTGTTAGAAGAATTCTTGGCAATTCTAGGAATATAAAAACAAATTATTAGAAAATTTTTGAACCCTTGAAGGAAATTCTAGAAATTTGGAAGGACATTAAAAATATTCAAAAAATTCGAAAATTATCGAAATGTTGAAAATATATTGCTGGAAAAATTTACAACTTTATATAAACAATATCTAAAAATATTGTAAAACATTTTTGAAAATTTTTCGGAATTATAAATAATTAATTAGAAAATTCTCAAACTCCTGATAAAAATTATATATTGTAAATTAATAAAAAATATATACGTAATTCGTGGAAAGGCATTAAATCAAGCCTAAATGTGATTAAGTATATAAAGTCATTTATATTTCAACTTTAATTTGGGTTATGTAGGTTTTACTGTTTTTTTGCAGCAAATCATCAACATTTAGTATTTAAAGTTTAGAGGAGGGTGGCCTCTAACCCACCTGCCAATCAGTAAATTATAAGGGAGTGTTTTAATTAAAAGTTGTAAAATGCAAAGAAGCAAAAAAATGGCGATCACAGTAATTTTTCTCACAAAAAGGCTATTCGTAATAATTTGCTCAATTTTAGATTCTTTACAAATAATTGTTATATAAATTTCATGTGACTCCTACAGTTTATTAGCAATAGGCAAAAAATATCAAAATTTTGAATTTTGAATTTTTTTCTCACAAGTTAAGAACTTTGCGAAAAACATGTTTTAATAAAACTTTTTCATTTCCTTTAACTTTTATTTGAAAAGTTATGTAATATTTTTCAAATTTAAAACTAAAAAAACGCTTCGAGTAAACATCCACTTACGGTTTATGTATGTTTACCAAAAGATTTTCAGTTTTAGTTTTCGATAAAACTTTAAGTTTAAAGTTTCAAACGGTTCATTCGTTTTCAAGGTACAACACCCACAGACATACTCAGTCACGAAAACAATACTTCCCCTATATATTCTATATAGGGAAAGTAATAATACTTTAAGTAAAGACACATACCACCAATTTTGGTCAAAATAATCTAATTAGCAGAATGACAGGAGTAGCAAATGATATGGCTAGGCTCAAGTGGTTTGAATTATTTAATTCAAATTTGGCATAATTTTTAACAGTTGAAAATATATTAAAACAAACATATGAAAGAGTGTCGAATTAAAAATAAATTAGACAATAAAAATGCAGAAAACTGTATAAATTAAAACCATCATGAACATAGTCTATTTCTAGTTTAGGCAGAGGCGTCGTCAACTTAATTGCAATAGGTAATAATATTGTATCTTAGGAAATTTCATTTGATATGACTGGATTAGAACCTATTGAACCAAAAGCTATACAATTATGTATCATTCAACCTCATTTGAATATTACACAGTAATATTTGAACGTATTGAACTTGCGCACAAAAATGTTGTTATTGCAGGCAATTTTAATATTCCTAATTTCAAGGATGGTCCAATATCACATTAGTGTCTGAAGATAGCCACCATCTCAATCTAAAATGTTTCATTAAGCTTAAAACTAAAACTTCTCGTTTAACATCATGTCAGGCGAACTATGATTATAATTTTCGTAAAACAAATTTTCAAGCTTTGTATAATGCACTATGATAAACAGACTGGTCTGATGTTGATATGGCATGTGATGTTTTATACAATATTCTATATAATATATTTTATAAGTATGTTTCGTTGTACAACAAAAACAAAGTAGCCAATGAAAGTGCGCCATGGTTTAAACACTCCATCAATAACAAATTGAAATCTAAAAATAAAGCACAAATACAATTTATTAAAAAAGGGACATTACATAATCGTGAAATAAATTATGAATGCAATAGAATGTGCAATAGAAGAATAGCTAAAGCGCATCTGGATTACTATACTCGTGCTCAAAAACAAATCTTTCATGAATCTAATTTAATTTAGAACTATACCAACACCAAGAGAAGAACTTCCGGATTCGATGACACATAAGAAGCAACTCTATAATACATCGGAGGAGATAGTGAATGGATTTGCAGGTTATTTTCTCAAATCATACTTGCCTCGCCATTTACGTGATTCTTTGCAAAGTGTCCAAACAAACAATCATCTTGGAAACTGTCGACACATTGGAATTATTACAGGAATTGATAGTGAATGGATTTGCAGGTTATTTTCTCAAATCATACTTGCCTCGCCATTTACGTGATTCTTTGCAAAGTGTCCAAACAAACAATCATCTTGGAAACTGTCGACACATTGGAATTATTACAGGAATTGAGGAAATAAAAACCGAACTAAATATAGGGATTGATTTAATTCCAGCTATTATTTGTTGAATTTGGTTCTCGTTTATCACGTGGTGAAACATTTTTTAATAGTAAGGGTTGTTTATAGAAAGGCACTTGGTTGGTTTCACAATTTTTACGATTTATTCCGACTAGTTTCGATTTTTACATCATTATCTAGGAATTCCGACTAGTTTCGATTTTTACATCATTATAACCAAGTGCCTTTCTATAAACAACCCTTACTATCTCCAGCTATTATTTTAAATAACTGTGCTCCTGTATTAGTTAGAGCGATTACTCACATATAAATATTTATCTTAAAACCTGGCAAATTTCCTAGTAAATGGTAAGAAGTACAGATATGCCCAGGGATTTTAAAGCAGGAAATCGAAGATGTATTGAAAATTATGGATTAGTAATTTATTCAAGGTATTTGAGTCAATCTTAGTTAAACTTATTTATCAACAAGTGACAATAACTAACAACGAGAGAAATTTTCTGTTGCAAGGAATCCGACAAAACAAGTTAGTCCATTCATGTTCCCTTATCCACATGGTTTCTTGAAACGTAGATCAACGTCGACAAGTTTGTTAAACATCACTCAGAATATAGCTACTGCTATGGATAATAACAATCCGGTCGGTTTTATGTAGAAAAGTTAAAAGCTTGTGACATTATCATCCACTTATTTTTAAATTAATAATATTTATAATTTATAATTTGGACTGAATATAAATATAATTCAGGTGTTGACATCATCGAGACTAATAAGAAATACTAAGTTACCAGTCCTATCGTTCAAATTTAAACCCCCCTTCTATTCTTATAATAATAATAATATTCCTTCTATATATGGATATGTTAGAAAACTAACGCGACTTGGTCGAAACGTTGTAAATCGATTCTTCTCATAACCATTAAAACTTGAAAAAAAAAGATTTAAGCCCAATTGTTATACAAAGAACTTTATTTTAAAAATATTTAGAACAAATTTGCCCAATTCATTTTAAGCGTATTTAACAATTTAACTTTTTAAGAAAGAAAATTTTATTTTAATTTTTAATTTACAAAAACAAACAATTGAAAGTTACGTGAATAAAAATACTTGTTATGTTCCATTGTTTGGTTTTTATTTACAGTTGTCTGACACGTCTTTCGATCAGTAACGATCATTTTCAAAGTATAACAAAGTATAAACTGATTCTGGTTCCATTAAGAGTGTAGCGCAACAAGTATCAATTAGTAAAGATAATGGTTGCGACCGTTACTACGAGGTAATCCATACTTGCACCAAATTAAATAATTCACCATGTTTTAATCACAAATCATTATTAAAATATCAAATATTTATTATAAGTGGTTAAAACATAGTGAATTTTTCAATTCAGTGTAATTATCAATTAAATTGAAAGTTTATTTAAAAAATAGCGTGGAAATTATCTCAAAAAGCAAGTTTTTATGCATGCAAATACATAAGACAGCAACTAAAAATAATTTAAAAAACTAGAATAATAATTTTATCAAAAAGGAAAATTGCAAACATTAGAATTTCTTAAAAACAAAATGAAAGTGTAAAAAACAACAACTGAAATTTAAAACTTATTTGAAACCATTATTTTTCCATCTTTTATAAAATTTAAAAAGATGGAAAAATAATTATTAGAAAAAACAGTTGATATTATATAAAAAAAACTGTAAATGTTCTTAGATAAAAGGCTTACAATTATAAGAAAACAGTTGAAGCTAAAAATGTATTTAAAACTTTACAACATTAAACAATTTAGAACTTTTAGTTCTTCATCTTCTTTGAAATTTCTTTCCTGGCAGTAGGAGCTAAGTCTGGATTATAGGGTGGATGGTTGAAAGTTCTAACGGTTGTCATTATAGGTGTTCTCTTTTCCTAAGTTGAACAATTTACAGATATTATGAAGACAGCTAATGTGTGTCCTGAGGGAGTTAGGGTTAATCGTTTTTTATCGTATTGCGGATCAAAAGGTGAACCCATAACAGCCAAACAAAATGAGTTTACTTATGGAGATTGTACTATATTTTCTCTTAATATACGGTCAATTGGAAGCAAAGTACATGATGTTGAATCTCAGTGCATCGATGAAAAGTATGATGTGTTGTGTTTAACTGAACACTGGCTAAATCCTGCTAAAGCAGGCATGCTATCTATTGAAGGATTTTCCATGTCATCGTGTTACTAGAGAACCCAGTTCATTCACGGCACTTCAATTTTGGTACGAAATAATTTAAGATTTTTAAATATGACTATTCCACTCCTATTGCATGTAGCCAATGAAAATGAGGCATGTGATATTTTTTAGCCAATCACGTCAATTTATAAGTGAATAAACACCAAGTTGCTGTTTATTCACCTGAATAACCTGAAGTTAGCTATTTCCCGACAAAAAAATTGAATTAGCCTTGATAAAAAAGCAAAAAACGTTGTTTCTACGTATGTCAGTTGCAAGTAGGTTATAAAATCAAAAGGTTTGGTAACACTTCATCATCCATAATAAATACGACGGTGGCAAGTTCTGCACCAAAAAATAAAACTTAAACGAGATCATGTGTTTAAAAACGATTTGAAGAATTCTGCGCCGATAAAAACTACCAGTTGTTAGCAAAACTTCAATGGAAACTCTTGCCGCGATTATGATGACCGGGCGTATAATAAAAAAGAAGGTAAATGCAAATAATTATAAGGGAGGTGTTATTTAATCAATGTCGAATTTTTTGACCAAAATACTGCAGGAGATATATCATAAAAATTTTAATATAAATATTGAACCATTCACCGATATTTGTTTCAAGTTGTGGAATAGTCTTTCCAAATACCATTCGTGATGACAATTAAATCGGAATAAATTTTGTTTTTAGCGCATTCAAGTTTGTTGCTTAATCGCGATTTTTATTCGAGCAACTGATAGAAAAAATCACTCGCCTGGCGGCTCGTGATTTTTTCGTGACAGTTGCTCTCATTAAAATCGCTAAGCAACAAACTTTCATGCAAAAACAAAATTTATTCGAGTAAATTGCCATCACTTATGGTATTACTTGTGAATATTGCTCAATATTCCATAGAGAAAGACATTGAAATTTGTGGCACACACTTACTTGATCTTAATTTAATTATTATATCAATATACCGTAGCTCTAGCGGCAATTTTAACCTTTTTCTAGATAAATTAAACTTAGTTTTATCTGAAATCAATGTATCTCGTAATAATGTAATGAAATCTGGTGATTTTAATGTAATTTTTTTAACAACTGATTTGAATTCTTTATGTGATTTACTAAATAGTTTTTTATTATTTCATACAGTAAATTTTCCTACCAGGATGAACGCCTGTATTGCTAATGTATTTATTAATTTCGATATGTCTTTGTGTCGTGCTAAACCAGTAACTATTTATTTTTCTGACCATGATGGCATCAGCTGTACTGTTAATTAGAAATATAATAAAATCAAACCAATTAAGAAATTGGTTCGTCCAATTACAATGGCCGGTAAATACAAAATTTATAATTTACTGCAGTGTGAATTGTGGAATTTTGATTCTATGGTAAACGTCAATAATGAATGGGAAAATTTTATTGAAATATTTTTAAACCACTTTAATAATGCATTTCCTCAAAAATTTATTCCAAGTTCGACAAATAAGCCAACAGTAAAATGGTTCACGCCTAAGTTAAAGGATTTAAGGCAAACTCTTCAGTTAGTGGAGGAATGGTGCAAAAAATATAGTAATCCGGACTTCGTAAAACTCAAAAAGAAACTAAAACAGGCATACAAAAATGCCACTAAACAATCTAAATTGCGCGCAAATGCTAATTTTGTAAGTTCATCCAATAACGCTGCGTTAATGCGTTGTGGAAACTTATTAATGGGAAAAGGAATTTAGGTGCTGAATATAAGACGTCCAATTTAACAGTTAATGAATTCAACAGCTATTTTGCAAATATTACTGATAAAATTATTAGTAAAATTCTACGGAAATTGACAGCAAAGTCCTAAATTTTCGTTTCTAAATGTTTCTTGTGTCACTGTGCGTGACGCAGTTAATAGTTTTAAATCTAATAATAGTAGTGATTTATTTGGCTTATCAATAAATGTAGTTAAATCAGTGTTTGATACCATAAATATCCCACTAAAAAGATTAATAAATCTCAGCATCTCTAATAATATCTTCCCAGATATTTTGAAGATAGCGAAGATTATACCTATTTATAAAAAAGGTGATGTGAATGAGTGTAATAATCACAGGCCCATAGCTTTACTTCCCATATGTTCGAAAATCATTGAAAAAATCATGTTTGATCAAATTATAGCTTTCTTTGAAGTTAATAATCTATATAATGCTCATCAGTACGGGTTTAAAAAAAGGGAATGTCCACAGCAAATGCAATTTTGGATCTGACTGATAAAATAATTTATGAAACGGGTGAATTTGCTATCGCAACATTCATTGATCTCACAAAGGCCTTAGACTGTGTCAAGCATAAAAATTTAATAGAAAAGTTAAAATTATATAATTTCGATGTAAATAGCTGTCTATTAATTTCAAATTATTTGGAAAATAGACAACAAATAACTCAATTTAATAATACTCTATCTGATCCTTTGCCAATAATGCATGGTGTTCCGCAAGGTTCCACATTGGGACCGTTTCAATTTTTAATATTCATTAAAGATTACATTAAAAAAGCTGATGTTGTTCAATTCGCTGATGACACAACGTTGATTGTGTCCCGCAAAAAAAAATGATGAAGCCGAGATCTTAAATAATGTAGCTATGATTAAAGCTGAGCATTGGTTTGCTCACAATAAACTAAGTTTGTGTGGAAAAAACTGTCACAAAATTATTTCAATTAATGTAAATCACTCACCTAATGTAAAATTTCTGGGGCTAGTAATTGATCATGCATTGTTGTGGGATGGTCATGGAGTTGAATTAGCCAAGAAATTAAACAAAACTTAGAAACCTTAGCGACAATCTTCCATTAACTATGATTAGAACAGCTTACTTCTTATTTTTCCAGTCACAATTAATATATGGCTTAATTATGTAGGGCCATTCTAGTATCAGGCACCGCAGGTTTAATTTACAGAGACGTGCTGTCAGAGTTATTTCTGGAATTGGTTTTCGGGATGATTGTAAACCAAAGTTTATTGAACTTGGAATATTAACGTTATCATGCTTATACATATTAGAGTGTTTGATGACTATTAAAACAAATGGAAGTAGTTATATAAAACATAGTGTTATACATGACTACAATACTAGACATTACGAAGATATTTGTCCACTAAATATCAGAATTAATAGATCGCAAACAGGCATAAATTATTATGGAATACTATTTTATAATTCTCTGCCACAGGCCATAAGAAAATTATGCGTGAAAGAATTTAAAATTAGAATAAAGTCTTTGCTATTAGTAAATGCTTTTAAGAGCTGGGATGAGTTTCTGTTGTTTGATTTTAATTCGTTGTAATATTTTTTATACTACCTATTTTTAAATTTTAACTCTTGATATCATTGCATTATATTATAAATTTTGTTATTACATTGTTATTGTTATTTTATTCAAGTGCTGTGTATTACTTTTATTCTATTTTTGTCATTGATTTATTATTTTAATAAGTTTGTATTGTCAGTTTTAATAACCTAACTTTATATTTTATAAATTGTATATTGACTTATGTTATTTAGACACTTTTTTGTTATTTAATGTATGTATTTATGATATTATTTATTTACGGTCATATTGCATTATTGTTTAATTATATTTATTCCTTTATATGTTTACTTATTGGTATTTTTTTATTTATGATGTAAGTTATGTTAATCTTTCATAAATATTTTCCATGGATCCATTTGACTTGTGTAACACTATTTTTGTGATAAGCACCAATAAATGATTATTATTATTATTAATAAGGGACCCAAAATAGACCCTTGTGGTACACCATTGGTCGGAATGTACTGCATTCAATGATATCCACCATATTCAACAAAATTATTACGATTATGCAAATATGACTCTATTAGTTTTATGGTTGGAACATCAAAACCGAGTAGATCCAACTTTTGCAATAATTTTTCATGATTAATGCTATCAAGTGTTTTTCGAAAATGTGTATAAACAACATCTAGTTGTCTTTGTTCATCAAGTTTCTTAAAGACGAATTGTGAAAAGTTTAGCAAATTCGTAACAGTCGAGCGTCTGCTAACAAACCATGTTGCTTAGTAGTAATTTGACTATTTACTTGAGCATATATTCTGACAGCTAAAATTGATTCAAATAACTTAGCGAAATTATTAATAATAGAGATTGGTCTGTAATTATTTATACAACTTTTACTACCACTTTTAAAAACAGGTGTTACACGACAGGTCTTGAAGAAACTAGGGAAGGAGGTCGGTCGAGCTTATTTTTAAATTGAATAAATGTGCTAATGGATGAGATGATGGAATCTTATCAGGACCAGATATTAAATTCACTTTCATATCTCTTACAGCATTAATGACATCAATTTCAGAAATTTTAAAGTTATTACTAGCATCGTCTGTTATCATCAAAGTACTAGGTTTAGATACACTGGAGAAATAAGAACTAGTTAGTTTTCCGAGATGATTATGGGAACTCCATGAACATACTTAATGCGCAAATTGATTAGCCCAGAATCCTTCTCTATTTTTAACTCAGTCTGTGTGCTGTTCTCGAATTCCGTCTGCCAGGGTGTTCGATCATTCTTCAAATACGATTTTTTTGAAATATTCCTTTTTCTTGAGATTACTGGATTTGAAAAATAATTCTTTAGCCTCCTTGCTACTGGAAAAAATTAATTTTTGCGGACGAGGTTTTGAAGTATCTGTTTTTCCTAGACGAATATTACGTTTTGGAGTTTGGATACCCTCACCCATTTGGTCAAGGAATTTTTTTACAATTACAGACATTTTCGGGAACATTGTATAGTATTATATTATTGGCTCTTCTATATTTTTCACTAATTTCATCTGCAATCATATTTACATTTAGTGCATTTACATCTGATATTAGCATTTTAATTCCTGAAGTTCAATTTTATAGCTGTTATTTTCACATTCTAATTGTGCAAGTCTATCGCTGATAGCTTCAATTTTAGTATTTAGGCCTTCCATAAACCATTGTATATCCGATTTAAAAGCATTAAATTTTTCTTCGAATAAGACTCTTATGTCTTGCGTTAAATCATTGCCGTTGAGTGTGTTAGTTGCAGATTGTAACGGGTGTCCAACAATTATTGCAGTCCCGGGTGGCGTTGGAATCAAAAACGTAGGTCAATTCTTTCATGTGCCAAATAAATGAACTGACATTCTAATTGTCAAACATAACTTAAATGTGCACTAAAAATGTCAGTTCATTTATTTGCAACATGTAAGAATCGACCTACGTTTTTTATTCCAACGCCAACCGGGACTGCAATAATTGTTGGACACCCGTTATTTGAGTAGTTGCTGATGATATTCCTACTCTACATACAACACTGCAGTACCATTTTAATCCGGTCGATTTTTTATCATCACTTTGGTATAATTTTGCTCACATAAATATGACTTCTCCTGGTGATTAATTTTGCCAGGTAAATTTTCACGAAATCGTGAACGTTGCTCCGTCCTGCTGGAACCATGTTTTTTTTAGTTATAGCCAGTAGAGTTTTGCAATTCACATAAAGCTCCGTAAAATAAAATATAAATTTTCTTTTGAGACACCTTGTACTTATCCTTATTCTAATTCTGGTTATCGTAACTTGATTTTATATAACAGATTTTAGCGCTTGCAATGAGTTTAAACGGAGTAAATTCTAGAGAAAGGTGGAATATAAACTGCAGAAGAAATAAATTGGACAAGAGTTATAGTAAACTCGAATATATATATATTTTTTAATGTTATAGTTATTAGTTCGCAAAACGAATCAATTCAATTGCGATTAACTCACCTCCATCTCGACTAGTTTAAGATGATGACCTTTTTCCTCTAAATATGGTTTATCCAATAAGGATTCAGTTCTCTATCTTAGAATATATTTTAATTTAATATATAGATCTGACAAGGCAGATACATGATGAAACTATATTACACTGTGTTGTTTTATTTCAATTTAAACTTAATTTTAAATTAGAATTTTTGATGCGAATTCCTACAGCTATATGAAACAAAATATTATTTTTTTTCCTTTAAAAGTGCAATTACCTGAGAAGATTATATATTATATACAGCTTTTCATCAGTTCTTATTATATAATAATAATAATAATATTTATTCACATATTCACATTACAATATACAATTACTAATTATCATAAGTTCATTATTCAACTGCTTGAAAGGAAAACAAGATGCAGAAATAATATGAACAAATTAATACCTTAAGCAAAATCAATTAGTTTTAAATAATATGTGTCTTTTGAAGAAATAGAATATAAATAATAAATCATAATAGGTTAAAATTCAACCATTTAAATACAATAATTATACTTATCACATAAAAAATATACTTGATAAATAGAGGCCAACGACTGGGATCCTTCAGTCCATTCAATTTGTTACTAGCAAATACAAACGATAATATACAATTAACCAATAAAACAGCGAACGGTTCAAACAGCATTTCATAGCACTAGAAAATAGAACGGTCTGCGAAATTGCAAGCCTTTCTTGATAAATACCTCAAAATTGTTGATGACTTCCTCAAAAGTAAACGTCGTTTTAATTAAATCCACTTTGCATTCGCTCGGATTGTGAATAATTTCCGAACGAAAGTGCCGTGCGGAGAAGAAGTAATTGATGTTTTCTATTCGTAAATAAGGAGCGAGTAAATAGTGTTCCCATTACAGTAATTGGCATTTCATGGTTTGGTGTTGTGCTGAATGCGGGACGTACAGTTTTTCCTCTGCGGATGCCAGCGCCACGAAGTTGCCATTACGTCCTTCAATAATTTTGCACATTTCCATCATCAAAGTGGGGGGGAATTTTGTAAAGTTATCGATTCGTCGGAATTGGTGCACGACCGGCGCGGAATTTAATGGTCGGTAGCCACGAATAAAATTGGTTGATAATCTAAAGTGGTTGAATTATATCCGGTATAACGCGATACGAGTTTACTTTTTTAACTAAGGACTGTAGGGGTTTTTTACTTTTAGATTTTTAATATGTTACATTTTTTGTGTTTGGTTTTGATCAAAAACTGCAATATAAATAAGTTATATTGAATTGTCTGAATTTTTCAGAATGAGTTTTTTAAACCCACTAGATAATTTTATCTACGTTTCTCTATTGTTATCTGCACAATCTTTTTATCTATTATATGTTTCCTCTTCTTCAGCAGACATCTTGTATTTCGTGCAACTCTAGAAGTATTTGGGGAAGGTGCGGTGAAAGAATAAAATATGCCGTTGTGTCGGTTATTTAATAATGAAGCAACGATCATCCATGATGAAAGCAGTCATCAACAGATAAATTTACCCAAGCAGGAATTTTGACAAATGGAATAACTTCATAATAATTTTTAACATGTTTCTCTGTGACAATATTAACAACCCCTTGCATTATGCAATAATTTGTCCCAGTTGAATTCTAAGAATCTATGTCTTTTTAAAGCTTTATAACATAAAAGAAGATGTATTATAAATTTTAACTTTTGAAATCAAGTAATTTTCTAACAATTTTTTACTGTCTTCACTGGTATCTTTATCATCTAGGCCGATAAGTATGACTTATTGTACCAGAAATAAAATATCATTAATAATTTTACTAGAAACGTCTATTTATAACTAACACTTGCAATATATCAGATTACGATGAAAAATTCCAAAATCGGAAGTGCACATAAATCATCATTAACTAAATATCGATCGCCAACAAAACAGTATCAAATATCCTTCCTGTTCGTAATCACAATAATAACGCTATTAAGAGTGGCACGGGTCAAAATGTGACAGGACAACTCCACCTACATACTAACTGTTCTGCTCCCTTTTCCTCCATTCATATGGTCGCGTATCCTGCAGCTGCACGCTTTGTGTCCTGTAAAGGAGGCGGTGCAGGAGTTACACCTCCCTTATAACACATGCAGGCCCTCACAATATACACACCTTATAACATATACGTAATATCTATAAATCCATTATGTGAGAGGAATGCGGCCGAGGATCGGCCTCCTCGTTTGCGTCCCCGTCGGAGGTCGGAGGTGGCCACGCGCCCTTGTTTGGCCTAAACAACCCCCTCAGTCACACCCCCCATTCGCCGTGCAGATTTTTTCTCTTTTTTACAAGGGAAAGCCATGTAATTATGACTAATTTTTACCTACGATTGTGTGTAATTTTATTAAGCACAATGGCTGCACAGAAACGAAATTATAGTCATTTCGCAAATGTGCGAGGGTTGTTTTAACAATGTATACTTCTGTTACAGTAAATGCATTTCATTGAGAATATCTTTTAATGTTGGTAATAAGCAACATCAGAAATGATAGATAAAATAATTAAAATAATTAATAATAACCGTTTTAAGGGCTATCCACCGTCCATCATGGATTTATATTGGGAGATTTGAATGAATGATAAAATAAAAATAATCATCAAAAACAATAACAATTAAATAATAGATTAGGCAGTTAAAAATATTGACATATATATATTTGTATTGGATAAAACAGAAAAAGTCCCACAACACAACATTAACAAAAGAACTAAAGAAGATAATACAGGAAAAACCAAAATGATTATAATATAGATAAAAGAAAAGGCGTAACACAAAATATAAGGAGGTACGAATTGAACAAGTAGAGAATACCTAGAGATAATAAAATAAATGACAAAAGGAACAGAGCAGAAAAACTTGATTAATGATTAGAAGAATTTTTTTTGAAAATTATACTTAATAACATCTTGAAAGGGACAATAAGGCCATCATGCAAAGCAGCGAAACGCAGACAATACTGAAAAACATCAAAGCAGGATAAATGCAATTGAAATCGGATATTTAAGAATGGGACGAGAAAAGCCAAAATAGAACTTAAAAAATAGATACAACTTACAAATAGAAGATATAAATGATAATATAGCAGAAGGACAGTTACGATGGTTTAGATGTCTTCCCTATAAAGGATACAAGGACTGCAAAAAAATTGAAACATGTGCAATAAGAAGAAATTGTAAAGGAAAATCTAAAAATTTAGGTAGAAAGAGTTAGAGAAGAAGCAGGAAATAAAGGAATAACATAGCAGGGAATTTAGAAATTGATACTATACAGAATAGAATGAAGAAAATTGTACAGCACGAAAACATAATCATAACATAATCTATAAGTCTTGCACTAGAAATGGTAAAGAGGTTTAAGATTACATAAAAATAAAATCTGATTTAGTACAGCCTAAGTTTTTATTTTCATTGTGTATTATTTATTTCTTTACGAAATGTGTTTAGTTATTTGATCAAAATTGGGGTTAGTGGTTTTTAAAATAATGTGCACTTTCATTAGTTTAGCTAAGTTTGTATTCAATATTGTTAGTCATATTCTGATAAACTTGACCTTTTTCGATGTAAAGATATTTTAGTACTGTTATTCGTATTCTATTTTTTTTAGATCAGAAGTCATAATTTTGTTCTGATTACTCATGGTTTTACTATAACATGCTATTGATAAATTTTGTGGAACCCTTGGGACAACGCGACATCAATTGTGAAACATTGAAGAATAGTATATTCTATTCTTGAGAAAATATAAGTATTGTACGAGTGGTTCGCTCCATAATTATTCTAACTGAAGATTACATTTTTATTAAATAATTATGATAGAGGGAAACTTTGACTGCTAAAATTTTGTATAAATTAACTATAATAACCTGCAAACTCTAGAAATGATTTAATATCTTTAGTGTTTTTAGATAGATAGAAATTAGAGGCAAGAATTATATAATACGAACCAGTATCTTCAAAAATCACTAGTGCCGAAATAAAACTAAATTAGAAAGTAGGACTAGTACAAGTATATGAACAAACGGAACAAACTGAAGAAGAGGCAGTAAAAGAATTCTATAATAAACTACATAAAACAATAGATAAAATAAGAAATAAATGTGACAAAGTAATAATAAGAGGAGATTGGAATGCAAGAGTAGGAAAAGATGTAAATAGAAAACTGGTATGTATAGGAAAGCACGAAGAAGATATAATAAATAGAAATTGTGTCAAAAAATAAATACACATTTTTATTTATTATATATATACAACATCTTTATTAACAGACAAAAAAAAATACAGATAAGACAAATATAATACATTTATGATGATGAGTGTTAGGAGGTTAGTCTGTTAAATGGCTATCGACCGACGGTCTTTCAGCTCTGATTTGTCCTTGTCGATGTGTCACGTCAGTCTTTCTCTGATGATGATAATGATGGATGATGTGATGTAATGAATTCAAAGTAGTAAATGGAGGGGTTTTGAATTTTGAGATTAGGTTAGGATTTCTGCGTAAGCAGTAGAGGGTAAGGATGTGATGGTTGAAGGGATTTTTGGAAAATTTTTCACTCAAGTATAGAAGGCGTTTCTTGATGGGGATAACAGAGGTAGAGTCATATAGGAGTTGGTTAGAGGGATTGTGTAGATGATTACTGGGGTGGCGGATTTTGGTTAAAGTTCTTAGGGAGGATCGCTCGCTAACTTGGATATTGTAGATAGTAGGATTGCAGGTGTTGGAGAAAAGGACATTACGATAGTCGAGTAGGACGGCATATCATTTTATATATTTTAACCACTGTTTTTATAGATATACCGTTCTTTTTGTATGTTAAGTTTCTGAACATTTTGGCTCTAGCTATGATTTTTGTTTTGTTTGATGCTGTATGGTGTTTGAAATTGACTTTTCGATCTATGGTAATTTTTATTTATTATATTCACGAGAAACCTAATAAAGAAAAGGGTTCAACAAATAAAAGTACACAAACTCACAATGAGAAGAATACAGGAATAAAAGAAAGATTTAAAGAACAGGAAACCCAGAAGGGCGAATGGTCACTGGAAGAAAGTTGGAACACATTTAAAGAAATAATAATAATAATAATAATAATAATATATTTATTCATGATAATAACAGTACGTTTTACATAAGTCAAATGGTTAATAATAAATCTGTATATATTAGTGTATAAATAAAATCATTAATAAATAAATAGATAATTATCTCGATTCTTTCATGCACAACTTGAAATTATATATTCAAATGAGTTAGTTGAATTATAATAATAAATAAATAAATTGATGGCAATGATAGGTATAAATAAAAGCTTAAAATCTAAACAGTCACAAACACGTTAAAACAATGATTGGTAAATAAATTAGTATAAATAAAATCCTTAGTAGATAAATAATTCTAGACATTCACAAACACTTTAAAATTTCTTATTAAACTAGATTAAAAATAATAATTGATAAATCCATATAATTGAATAAATCTATAAATTATTCGACACATTCACAAACACGTTAAAATTATGTAATAAAACAAATTAGAAAGCAGTGAATGGTGGCAATATTAAAAAATATATATAAGTTAGTTTTGGCTAAAATGGCATACTCTCAAATTCATTTATATGATAGAATGCTTTTTGTATAAGATAATCCTTTACTTTCCTTGCAAATGATTTAATGTCAAGGTTCCTAACATGTTGTGGAAGCTGGTTGAACCATTTGGGGCCATAGTAATTAAAGCTAGTGTCTGTTTTCTTTAACCTAGAATTATCTAAGCAAATCTTATCATTGTTTCTAGTTAAATAAGAATGATTATCACCGTGAGTACGATATTGAATAATGTGTTTCCTTACATACAGCAAACACTTATATATGTAGTTAGAGGGTAGCGTAAGTATGCGAAGCTTTATAAAAAAATACTTGCAATCCTCTCTATACCCTAGCCCTGATATTATTCGTATCGCTCTTCGCTGGAGTCCAAATAATCTATTTGTTATACCGGAGTGACCCCAGGTTGTTAATCCGTATGTTAGTTTCGAGTGGAATATTCCAAAATATATGGTACGCAATTTGTTATTAGATAGAGAGTTACTTAGTACTCTTAGTTGGAAGATAGACCGACACAGTTTCTTAGCGATTTCATCTCCATGTGTTTGCCAGGTTAGTTTGGTATCTATATGAATACCTAAATATTTAGTGTGGTTTGTATTAATATTTGGTTTTAGGGAAAACTCTACGTTAGCAGTTTTATCTACGTTGAGCGTTAAACGGTTGGTAGTAAACCATGTACTTATACTTTTTAACAATTCGCTATTTTCATCCCGCGCAGCCGTGATGGACGTTGATTTATTTATTATAACTGTGTCATCTGCAAAGAGTAAACACGAGCCCTTATTATTTGATACCGGAAGATCGTTAATGTACAACAGGAATAGTAAAGGTCCTAAGGTAGAACCCTGCACTACACCAAAATGTATGTACATGTCATTAGACTCTTGATTTTGAAGTGTTACTCTTTGCATTCTATTAGACAAATAACTGTTGATAAGCTTACAGCTGTTTGGCAGAAAATTGTAAAAGTATAGCTTCCGTATAAGAACATCCCGGGGGACGCAGTCGAACGCCTTGCTCAGATCCAAAAATGATGTTACTGAATCTTCTCTACATTCAAAACCTTGTAGTATACTCTGAGCAAGGGCCATAACTGCATCCTCCGTGCTAATTCCCGGCCGGAAGCCATACTGATGTTTCGACAGAATATCATTTTCTTGAACAAATTTAACTATTTGGTTAAATAGAATTTTTTCAAACACTTTGCCTAGAATTGGCAATACCGAGATTGGTCTGTGGTTGTTTATATTCGATCTATCTCCCTTTTTAAAAATTGGGGTCACTCTAGCTTTTTTTAAGGAAGCTGGAAATATACCCTCTGTTATGCAAAGGTTGATTACATTTGTTAGCGGTACAATGATAGTTTCTACGATTCCTTTAAGTAAATTAGACGAAAACCCATATATATCTTTACACGTTGATGACTTTAAATGTCTAATTACATCTCTAACATATTCTATTGACACTTGATTAAATTGGAAGTAATTATTAATGTCAAAAGAAATATTTATCATGAAGTCCGTAACGGTTTTAGTAGGAGTAGGAAGACGATTATCTAACTCTTCTGCAATATTAGTGAAAAACTTATTAAAGTCGTTAGGGCTTATACTACATGGTTCCTGAGCTACTTTGAACGGATTTAATAGTGACCATGTAGCTTTACTAATATTACTTGATTTATCGATAAATTGGTCATTTGCTTTAATTTTTGCTTTTTTAAGTGCCGTACGATATTCCCACCTAAGCTTTTTGTAGTCGGATATTAAAGTGGGGTAACGACCACTCGCTTCCCTTACTACATTTAAAATTTCACGCATACGACGAAGATCGTCGTTAAACCAATTAATTGCATGCTTGTAAACACGAATGTTTTTTTCAGGAAATATTTTTATAAATAAAGAATGTAAAATTGATATAAAATATTCAAATTTGGTTTCAGCATTCCACTCTGAGTTTGTAATAAAGTTGAAATCTACTAAGTTTAATGAATTAATAAAATTGCAAATGCCGGATTGCGTAATTGGTCTACCGACTAATTTCATGGGGGGTGCACTATCCTCATTTAATATAATATTTACAAGGATTCCTATATGATCTGAAAATCCCGAATCACACGGTATCGTTGAAATGTTCTCCTGCTGTATATTAGAGAACACATTATCAATGCAATTTTCTTTCCGAGTATTAAAATTTACTAATCTACATAGTCCATATGAAGACATTAAATCACATAAGGCCGCAGTTCTAGTGTCATTGGAATGGTTAAAATTTACATTAAAATCGCCACCAATCACAACTTGCTTTCTTATATCGATTATGTCCATTAAATCAGTCATGATAGATAAAAATAGATTAAAATCACCGTTTGGTGAGGTGTAAATACAAATAACATACATATTATTTCTTGGCAAAAAACATGCAGCAATTTCACAATGTATTTCTTGAGATAGTGCGTTAATATGTGGGAGACACACACAATTAATGTTACTTTTGGTGAGTTGTAATACTCCTCCATGTTGATATAATTTTCGAGTGAAACTGGATGCTACCGTATAATTGTCTATTTGAAAGGCTGGGACTTCAAAATCTTTTAGCCAATGCTCACTGAAGCAAAGCAAGTTGAAGTTACTTTTTAAAGTTAAAAACGCTTCCATTTCATTGATTTTATTTCGTATACTTTGAACGTTTAAAAAATATATATTTAGTTCACTATTATGTTTCTCTATGGCCACGGCTTTCTCGTCGAAAAATATATCTGGATACACAAACGTTGTTAGGCCAGTTTTCGGGATTTGTAAGTATTTTGTGATCTTCGAAATCAGCACCGATTTTAAACGCGTTATTTGTTGAATTTAATTTTAGATTATCACAGATAACGTTAGATTTACCTGTGATCACTTGAATGTGGTCCTTTATGTCCTGTGCAGTTACTCCGGCCCTTAAACGTTTGACAAAAAGCCAGGTTTTCTTAGGTTCTCCTTCTAGTTTAGAGATGATTGTTCCTCCTTTGCCAACAATGGTCGTATTTTTGTTGTTGATTTTCCTTTTACGTCTTTCTTCGGAGAAACCGTCTGATTTCGCACCTTGCTTCTTTGGTGATTTCATATTAGGAACATCGGGCGACGATGAACTGCCGATTAATTTTGCATTGTTTACACTAGTATTGTTGTTGCTGCGAGTGACAGGCCGACGTTTGACAGCTGCTATATTCACGCTCACTGTCCTGTCGTTTACACTGTTGCCCGTTTTCATATCAGGTGTAACAACATTTTCGTTGAGAATGGATATTTTGGGGATTGTTATAAATGGACTATTTACTTTACCAGCGTCTATCGATGAGCTGATTATTTGTTTGATTTCAGTAATTTCATGCCATATTTTGTTTATCTCCGTATTGATGGAAGGAGGCTCCGTAACTTTCTTGTGGGTTATGTTGATATGCACGTTCTCACAACAGGTAATATTCAGGTTTTCGTCTACATAAAGTCCTGCGACTTTAAGAGCACACCCTTTGTGATAAGCACTTTCACATTTCACACATTTCACATATTGTTTAACTCCGGAATTACACACTTTACAGATAAATTCGTCGGAGCAGCTGCTACTTCTCTGAGTCGCCATTATTATAAAAAGCATAACAACAAAAACAAGTGGAATCAAAAATCGTTGTAGAATCGAAAAAAACGAGAGGATGGTGGATTGAAGAAGTGAACAAAAGTAGCATGGAAGAACTACATCCAAACATGAGAAGAAGAGGATACAGAAGGGTACAATAGACAAAGGCGATTTGTAAAATATAAAACAAAAAGGACATAGAAAGAGCTTGGAAAGGAACTGCAGGAAAACTATATAACAAATGGTGATGTGGCCATCATAGTACTTTCCCTATATTTTACAATTACTTGTTATATAAATTTCATTTAACTCATATAGTTTATTAACCATAGGAAAACAATGTCAAAATTATTGATTTTTATTTTTTTATGAAAACCATGCTTTAATAAAATTTGCTTTTCATTCTCTTTAACTTTTGTAACTTATGTCTTATTTTTCAAAATTTCTTAAATTTCAAAATTTGTTTGAATAAAGCACCCACCCTACATATGCATATTAACTTTAATTACTGATCGCCTTGCGGTTTGCAATAACTTTAATTACAAAATTTGAAAAGTCCAGAAGAAAAGTTATTTAAAAATCATTATTACTGAAAAGAAAACCTTACAATTTAGAAAAATAGAGGTATTCGGGAGTATTCAGAAAATGTAAAGCTAAAAGCTAAACATTTCTAAAAAACATTTTTGAAACTTTAATTTAATTTCTAGTATTAAAGTAATACAAATAGGAGCAAAATTCTTAAAATTAAAAAAAAAAGATTCTAGAATTAATTTTTTTTGTAAAACTAGGAAAATAAAAATAAATTGGGCAGAAAGACCGAAGGTCGATAGCCCAACAGGTACATACTAACCTCTTCTACTACTGTATATATTTAAGATGTATTATTGTTAAACTTCAACAAATGTAAGTGTCTGTAATAAAGATGTTGTATATATAAAAATAAATCCGAAATACTTATCAACAATTATTAGAAGAAATCTGGAAAAAATAGATATAATATTCTAATAATCTGAAAAGGAAACGGTCAAAGAAAAACATTACAATTGAGAAAATACATTACAATAGAAAAATAATTTTCGAAAAATCTTAAAGAAATGTCCAGAAGAAAAAGTTGTTTGATGAGAATTACCGAAAGAAATTTAAAAAAGGTCTTTGGGAATACTTAGAAAATGAAAATTCAATTTAATATCTAGAATTAAAGTATTACTAATAAACATTTGTAGAAATTTATTGTATTTTAGAATTTCTTACAAAATTCCCACAATATGAGATAATTCAAAAAATGGTGATATATTATCTAAAAAGGAAAGAAAAATTGCTTAAAAATTCTAGAAATCCTCAAAACAATCATGGATTATTGTTAAACCTCTAAAAAAATTACAAAGAAAAATTCTATAATATTTTGGGAAATTAAAAAACAACGAAAAATCTATTACAATTTAGAAGAGATATTCCTTAAAAAAATATGTAGAATTCGACAGAAAAATTGGATTTTTTTCAAAAAAGAAAATTGTACGAAATCTAGAAATTTGAAAGAAATACTCATATTCTACAAATAATAAACAATCCACCGAAATCAAAACCATCAAAATAATTATACAAGGAAAAAACGTGCCATGGGCTTAAGATATGAGGAGTAAGTTGTAAAAATTGCAAATTGGAAGAGAATAAAAGTAACACTGTCGAGAATTATGAGTCAATTTTTTGAAATTCTAGAAAAATGAGAGAAGAGTTCTTACTAAATACCAAAAATTAGAGGAATAAATTAAAAATCTCTGATAAAAACTATTAGAAAAAGATCCCGAAAAATTTTGATAAGATAATTTTAAAAATAGTGATCAATTCTTATAATTCAGAGAAAATTTTCTCAAAAATTCTATAAATTCCAAAGAAAAGTTAAGGATATATTCTAGGAATTGGAAAGGTTTAGAAGAGACTTTCAAAAAAATTACACAAATGTAAAGCTAAAAAATTATAAAACGATTAGGAAATTCTTTATTTCTTATATTAAAAAATTGAAAAAAAAACAATTTAACAAAATTCTTGCAATTCAAAACAATAATTCTTATAACATTCTTATAAGTTAATAAAAAAATAGTAAAAAATCATTAAAAAATGATACGAAACTTGCTGAGAAGCTCTAGAGATCTAGAAGCAAATTTATTGTATTCTTTGTAGTCTAAATTATTCTAAAAATAAAAGTAAAATTTATAATATGACATAAAGCAAGAAATATATAAAATTAAAGACAAATAACAGAAACATTTTAGAACACTTAAAATCAGGTCTAGAAATCTAAAAAGAAATAAAAAAATTGTGATGAATTCTCATTAAATTAAAGAAAAATTGATGATGATAGAGCAAAAAATGTATAAAGTTCATTATAAATTACTGAAAAAATCCTGAAACTAGAAAAATTGAAGAAATGGTGATACATAGAACAAAACAAGGCAGAAAGATCTCTGGTCGATAGCCTTTTGACAAATTAATACATTAACACCTCATTCATTATTTATTATTCCAATGTAAATATGTACAAAATTTGTCAATAAATATATGTTACTACTAAAAAATAGAAGAAAGTTTTAAAAATCAGAAATATAAATTTCTGGAAAATTTTACAATTTTAACTAAATTTGGAGTAAATTCCAAAGTATTTGAGGAACCCTGGAAAGAAAATCTTGCAATTTGAGAAATACATTCCTGAGATTTGGATAATACAAAGTAAAATGTGTGAAAATAATTGAAATCTGACATAAAAATTGGTGCAAAATATATCATAAGAAATTTCTCGAAAATTGGAAGTAAATATTTCTAAAATCAAAATTTATAAAGTCATTGACTATGGAGGCTTCTACTTCGTTATACATTTTAATCACAAATTAAACACAATAATTACTTTGTTTTATATAACAGTTATTTATTAAATTTATAAAGGACATTGCTGAAAACTATATTCAAAGCAAGAATTGTTATTAATTTTTTTCGAAAACTGATAGAAAATATAGAAAAAGTAATATTTTTGAGTGTATGAATTAATAAAAATTATATACATTATACGTGGAAAGGCTTTAAATCTAGCTTAAATCAGGTTAGTAATTTATATTTAAACTTAAATTTGGATTCTGCTTTATTTTTTATTATATACAAAGTTTTACTGTTTTGTAAACAGCAAAATCTTCAATAATTGTATTTAAAGTTATCGTGTATATCTAGGGTGGGTGGTTGCCTTCTAGCCCACCCTCCAATGAGTAAAACATAAGTGAGGATTTCAATTAAAAGATGTAATATATAAATAAATAAAAAATAATTGCAATTTTTAGAGATTTTTCATACAAATTTTTCACTAATTTTTGATGATGTTTTACTGATTGGAGGGTAGGATAGAGGCCACATATACATATAAATTTCAATTACTGATCGTCTCGCGGTTTAGAGTAAAATTAATTACAAAATTTTTTTAATCAAAAATAAATTCAAAAAGTAAAATTTTTGAGTGAGTAAATTAATACAATTTTTATGCATGATGGGTGGGCAGATTTTAAATCTAAATTACATAAGATAAGCTGTTTTTAAAGCCATTTATATTTAAACTTAAATTTTCATTTTGTTTAATTTTTTATTGTTTTTAGCAGCAAAATCGTCAACGATTATATGTAGGGTGGGTGGATGCCCTCTATCGCACCCTTCAATCAGTAAAACATAATCGAGGGTTTTAGTTAGAAGTTGTAAAATGTAAACAAACATAAAAGAATGGGGATGTGGCCATCGTGGTCATTTCCTTAGATTTTTATCTCGAAAACTATGAGGTTTGCGCAAAAAGGATATTCTTAATAATTTGTTCACATTTGAATTTTCTATTATTATTTGTAATATAAATTTCATGTAACTGTAATAGTTTATTAGCAATTAGCAAAAAATGTCAAAATGTTCAATTTTTTTTTCGAAAGGTAATAATTTTATGAAAAATATGTTTTAATAAAACTTATTCAGTTCCTTATTACCATTAACTTTTGTTTGATAAGTTTTGTAATAATTTTTATATTAAACTTCCGGTTTTTGAATTTTCACCAAAAGCTTTTCAGTTCCAGTTTTTAACGATAAAACCTTAAGTTTAAAGTTTCATCTCAATCAGATCATTAGTTTTTGAGATACAGCACCCACAGACATTTTCATGCACGAAAACAATACTTCCCCTATATATACTATATAGGGAAAGTAAAAATAATGGAGTATTATGAACAAAAAATAAGGAGTTCAAGGTTAGGAAGGAGAAAAACATTACAGCAATTAGAGATAAAGAAGATCAAAACCAAATGAAACCGGAACAAATAGTAAATATACTCATTCCATACTTGCTATTTGTTCCGGGTTCATTTGGATTTAATCTTCTTTATTCCTAATTGATGTAATTTCTTTCTCCTTCCTAACCTTATACTCCTTATTTTTTATTCAGAATACTCTATTATGTGTTAATTGTCTACCATGAAAACTCCAGCACAGGCAAAAAAGAGAATAATAATGAAACACATCAAGAAGAGGAAAATATAGAACACATAAGTAAAGTATTGAAAGGAATAAAAAAACATAAAAAACTGGTAAGACAGGCGACGAAGATGACTTGGACCCGGAAATGGTAAAGCACATGGGAGAAGAGAAATAACCGTACAAACTGGTTATGAAACATATATAGAGAGGCATGGGAAAGGCAGGAAAACCCAAAATATTAGCAAAATAATTTAATTGTGCCAATATACAAAAAAGGTGAACATGTAAACTGCAAAAATTGCAGAGCAATATTTTTATCATCAGTGTGCTCCAAAAATGAAGGTGCCTATAAAACTAATAAAAATAATAGAAAGTGTACATAACAAGAGTAAGAAGAGTACAAATATCAGGAGCAAGATCGGAAGAAGTCGAATGGAGGAAAGGTATCAAACAAGCAGACAGTCTTAGACCGCTGCTGTTTATAATAGTTATGATGAAGTAATTAGTAACACAAGAACAAGAGCAGACTAGTCACAAACAGTAATAGGTGACCACCGACTACAACTAGTAAAAATTGAAGCACTAATGTATGTAGACGATAAAGTATTAATAGCCTCATCAATTAATTAAATAGCTGATAAATAAGTGGTCAAAGTTTTGACAACTTATGATTATCAAACAATAATGCTATGATATTTCAGTTGAAAAACTATAAAAATATTATAAAAATTATTTAATTTCATCGTTTCATCCATTTAAGTATTAAAGACTGACGTCGATAGCCTTTTGACAAATTAACATACTAATTCATTCATCATCAATTATTTGAAAATATTTAAATATGTCTATCTAAGCCAAATTTTAAGAAAAATATAAAAAAATGCTAAAAATCTGAAACTAAATATGCTGGAAAATTTTAGAATGCTCACTTACAAATTTAAGGATAATTTTTAGAAGAGCGCAATAAATATTTCTAGAAAATTCAGATACTACGAAAAAAATTTAAGGTTTTTCTAGAATATGTTTTAAGATATTTATCTTAAAACATATTCCAGAAAAACCTTAAATTCATGGATAATTTTGATAATTATCAAAAAAAGAAAATATGTTACAAAATTCTAACAGAAAATTATTAGAAAATTAATGCAGGATATACAAGACAATCAAGCAGAAAATAAGAAATGTATGAAGAAATAATTTAAATGAATTGCAAAAGGGACCACAGCTTTAATTTCTTACTCTTTACGTGGAAATATATAATATTATTTACATGAAATATTTCATTTCTTAATTCTTGGAAGATTGTTTATTTTTTTTCAAAATAAAAATGCTAGAAAAATGTTGTAATATTTTAGGAGTCTAGGAGTAAATGTACTTAACGAATTCTAAAAATCTAGAAGAAACACAACTAGAAAAGAAAAAACTAACTATAAATATGACCAGAAAATAAGAGAAATTCAAGAAAATTGGAAGAATTAAATTTAATGAAGCACCTTTTACCAATTAGCACAAAGGTATTAATTTATATGCAAAATACATATCCTTAAATAAAATGAACTCTATCTAAAATGAGATATAGTCAATTACATCAACAATTACAACAGATTAGCTTATTTATCTGAAATACCCTAACCGTGCGAACAATTCATTTTCAATAACGTCAGTATGGAAGGTGTTAAAAACCGGTGTTAAAAACCTTACAAATAAATTTAAAAAATGGAGATCGCAAGATTAATATGGTCTAGATATTGTCAAAACACTTCCACCAGCAATTCCAATCAGTCAGAGTAAAATATAATTAGTGCAATTCAGTCGCTAAATAATGCCTTTTCAAGCAAAAGGAAGTCTAAATGTCAACAAGTATGATCAAGATCTTAAAATGCAGCATTGGGCTGGAGTGAAAGAACATTCTGCCGAGTGAACTCCTCCCGGATCTCTTACGTCAAAATTATAAGTACATAATTTTATTTCATCGCCGAATAAAGGGAAAATAAGCATTTATATGCTAAATGTATACGAGGGTAGATTGAAAAGTTTCCGGAATGGGCAAGAAAACGCAGTAATTAAACAGGTTTTTTTTCAACATAGTACCCTTGCAGGGCGATACACTTTTCCCAGCGGCGCTCCAACTTTTTTAAGCCTTCAGAAAAATATGATTTCGGGAACTCTGCAAAATAAGCTTTAGTGGCGTCGATGACCTCCTCATTTGACGTAAAGCGCTTGCCTCCGGGCCAAGTCTTCATGTTTGTGAACAAAAAGAAGTCGCACGGGGCCAGGTCTGGTCCTAGCCCAATTCAACCAATTTAGCATTGGCGATTCGGGATGAATGGGCCGGCGCGTTGTCGTGGTGTATATTGCAGTGGATATGCTTTTGAAAATGTTGCAGCCAGGCAACGAAGAGATTATCATGTGTTCGAAATCGTAACAATACTGGCGAGAGGTCAGAGTGAAATTTTTTCTTTCAAAAAATATCACCAGCAGCACTAACGTTTAGACCATAGTTGTATTGACACCACGTTCACCACTTGTTAGACTTCCTACTTGATGCTTTCCTTTACGAACAACTATTTTATGTCTGCATATAATGATATTTATACACTCCTTTATGTTATTTTTTTTAGTATATGTTCTTGTTACTGGATAGTAGATTCCCTTTAATTGGTAAGTTGAATTACAATTTAAACAGTAAGAAATTATGGTAACAAATTTTCAATCTTCTGCCACACAATCACATAGTACTTGGAACATGCGTTTTGTATCCATTTGAGTGCTGAGTTTTAATCTTTTAAAGGCTTCGGTATTTTTCTGCTTGACTACTTAATTTCAACATAAGGGCCTAGACAATTGAAATGTATAACATTCGCTTTACCCCAAAGTGATTATTGTCAAGAGACTTCCACGTCATTTTAGATTAAATAATCGTAGCATATCACAACTTTGATAATATTGTAGTTTACCTTTAATTCCGATACTGTTACACACGTGTTATCTTTTCCTATCTTCTTCTACTACTACTTTTCTATGTGAATAGCTGGAGGAATACGTAATATTTGGTCTATTGCATCTGTCCAGTTCTTTAAACTACTTTTGTGTGGTAGGCTAGTAAAATGAGATGCAAACGTCGACAGTCTCTTAGATGGTCAAACATTACCTTCGATATCTAAAGATTAATTCATTTTAATATACGATTGTATTGCGGATGTGTGGCAATTATCATCATATACTTTAAAAAGAATAGGATAAAAAAAATTGATTAATGGTGGAAGCCATTACTTTGTGATATATTTTAGAATTAAGAACTACAAAAGAGAGAGTACTTTGTTGATAATTCATTATAAGTTTGATAATGGCTTTATAAAGGTTTAAACTATAGTCAACATTACTCCTGTATGTGCAGTTTCTTGTAAAGTAACTGATTCAAAAATTCTTCCTCGATCTAATGTAGTTTCAAGAGAACATTGAAACAACTTATGCACTCTTTAAACAATTTTGGTTTGGTAATGGGTAGCGTTGACTTACACAATGTACTAAAGAAGTTTATTTCTATGATGTATTTACTTCCGTTAGTAAGACTCGAGGACATGTTTCGACTCTTTCACGTATTATCAAAGAAGTTTTATTGCAAATAGCGAAATATATGTAACTTTAGATTATAAAACTTACCTCTTGAAATAGAATATATTCAAAATTTCTTCCTTTTCGAGAAACATTTAACTAACATATTCATTCAACCAATTTTGGTTTGGTAATAGGTGGCTTAACCCATGTACTGAAGTACAACGAATTGTGTTTTTTCTTAAAACTGAAGAAATGAGTCAGCAACATAATTTACAATGCATCTGAATGAACTGTATTTTAAAATAAACTCCTTCATTATTTTGCGCGCATAATCTATTGTATCACTTGGATCTGTCTTATAGAATTTATGTGAGGTTTTCGATGGTAAATATTTTTCAATTGAATCCTATTTATATATAAAAAATTCTTTATTTTGCATGAAATTGAAGGCTTTAATTACCACAGTTAGAATGATCCGATTTAGATCGTATATGCGCCGTTTTATTCGATAACTTGTTGCCATTTTGAAGGAAATTTCATTTTAACTTGCTCAACTAAGTCAAATAATCACAAAATGGTTAGAAAAGTTTTTTAGTACGAAATCACATCTTTTTAACACTATCTTGTAGATCCCGATCGGACTTATAGAAAGCGAGATTGCCATCTATTGCAGAATTAATGGATTTCTTTTTACTACACCTTATTTTTCAGAAATTTTAGAATAGAATCACTCTTCTGATCCTTTTTTTCAAATCACTTTTTACAATGGCTTACTCTACATATACATTAAAACCTAAACTTAAACACTGGGTTTGAATATTTTAATAGGAAACAAAAGCACTTACAGTAGTTGAAGTTTTTAAACATGTGTAGGGTGGGTGGGTGGCCACTATCCCACCCTTCAATCACAAACCAAAGATTTGCGAAAATAATCACTAAATTTAGGAAGTCTTGCAATTTACTCATCGCTCAAATATTTTAATTGGTACATTTTTCTATGAGAAATTGATGCTGAGAATAAAAGAAATGGAGGGTGGAATAGTAGGCACCCACCCACCCTAGATATGCTCAAATACTTTAACTACTGTCACTGCTTTTGTTTCTTAAAACTCATAATTGATTTATTTATAAATATTTCAAAGAATTTTAATCCAAAGTTTCAGTTTAGGTATTAATTTATATGTAGGGTGGGTAGGTGGCGACTATCCCACCATCCATGTCTTTTATTATTGGCACCAATTTTTAAATAGAAAATTATATTGAAGGAAATATTTAGGGAATACATAAATGATAAGCTTCTTAAAATTTAAAAATTATTACAGCAAATCTCTCGTTAATGTGTTTGTGATTGTAGGATGGGATAGTGGCCACCCACCCACCCTACATATGCATTGGAACTTAAACTAAAACACTGGGTTTAAATGTTTTGATAACATTCCAAACAAGATGGTTATTGTTTTTTTTAACGAAAGCAGTAACAGTATTTAAGGTATTAAGCATATGTAGGGTGGGTGGGTGACCACTATCCTACCCTCAAATCACTAATACATCGACCAGAGATTTACTGAAATAATACCTTAATTTGAGACGTATTCATGGATTAACTAATTTTATTAATACAATTTCCTATTGTGAAATTGATAATGATAATAAAAGAAATAGAGTGTCAAATAGTGACCACCCATCCACCCAACATATTCTCAAATACTTCAATCATTGTCACTGCTTTTGTTTCTTAAAAATTATAATTAATTTATTTACGAATGTTTCAAAACATTTAAATTCACTGTTTTAGTTTGGGTTTTATTGTATATGTAGAGTGGATGGTTGGCCACTATTCCACCCTTCATTTCTTTTATTATTAGCACCAATTTTAAAAAAGAAAATTGTATTAAAGGAAATATTTAGGGAACAGAAAATGACAAGCCTTCTTAAAATTAGGGATTATTACATCAAACTTCCGGTTGATGTGTTTGTGATTTGAGGGTGGGATAGTGGCCACCCACCCACCCTACATATGCATTAAAACTTAAACTAAAACACCGGGTTTAAATATTTTGATAACATTCCAAATAAGATTGTTATGATTTTTTTAACAAAGACAGAGAAAGCTTTGGAAATATTTAAATGTAGGGTAGGTGGGTGGCCACTATCTTACCCTCTTGTCACAAACGCATCAACGAGAGGTTTGCTATAATAATCCCTAGTTTTAGGAAGTCCTATCATTTATTTAATGTCTAAATATTTCATGTGAGAAATTGTATTACAGGAAATATTTAAGCAATTAATTCATTAAAAGACTTCTTGAATTTAGGGATTACTTCAGTAAATCTCTGGTTGATTTTTCATGATTGGAGGGTGGGATAGTGAGCACCCATACACTCTAGTTATGCATTAAGACTTAAACTAAAACACTGGGTTTAAATGTTCTGATATCATTCCAAATAAAACTGTTAAGTATTTTTTTAAACAGAAGCAGTGACGGTATTAGAAGTATTTAAGCATATGGAGAGCACTATCCTACCCTCCAATCACAAACACATCAACGAGAGGTTTGCTATAATAATGCCTAATTTTAAGAAGTTTTATCATTTATTATTTATTCCCTAAATATTCTCTTTTAAGCAATTTCTTTTTTTTTAAATTGATGGTGATAATAAAAGAAATGGAGGGTGGAATAGTCGCCACCCACCTACCCTACATATACATTGAAACTCAAACTACAATACTGGGTTTAAATATAAATTACATTCCAAAAAAAATGTTATAAGTTTTTCGAAACAAAAGTAGTGACAGTGATTGAAGTATTTAAGCATATGTAAGGTGGGTGGGTGGCCACTATCCCACCCTTCAAGCACAAACACATAGACCAATGATTTAGTATTTTTTTTCTTAATTACAAAAAAAGTAATTTATTTATTTTCTAAATATTATTTTTATTTCGCAAGAAGAAATTGATTCTGATTATATTAGGAATGGTGGGTGGAATAATAAGCACCCACCCACCCTACATATGCATTAAAATTGAAGCTAAAACTTTTGTCTCAATAAATATAACATTAGAGAACAGTGTTAAAGTTTTTATGAAAGAAATACAGTGAAAATAATTTCATTACACAAACTTTTTTAGAGAAATTGATAAAACAATATTTAACAAAAAATATAAACTATCTCATCTGATAAACTTATCTAATTAATAGATTTCCAACTAAATGCATCGTCAATCAGTTCATGATATACTTATGTTTGTAAGTGGTATTCCTCAAGGTTCAAATTTAGAACCCTTGCTGTTTCTCGTTTGCATTAATGATCGCGTTCAAAATACTCAACATTTAAGACTATTCAGATCTCAAGTGAATTAATTATTGTGTATAACATATGTTATTCTACCTTAACATACCCATTATTCCATTCAAATCTTGATTAGTAGGCACGGCCGCTTGTTATTAAAAATAATTTATAACTTAATACGCGACCCTATAACTCAGCCCTTATCGTTCTCAGGAACAGAAAAAAGAAATTGTAATGCGCGCATTTAAAGATGATAGTGTTTAAGAAATTACGATGCACCATCGGTAGGTGTTTCGCGTCCGGTACGGTGCATACTCATTCCGCATTAAACTGTGAAATGCAAATCTAGATAACGACCAATCCGAAAGCTCAACTCATCATTATTATTATTATTATTGTCCATTCCCACTTCACCATTAATTTATTACTACTGTTTCATTACACAGCCGAAGACACCGTAAATATGGGATGCGATGGCGACGTGTAATTTGTAATTTCGCCCCACCACCCCTCTCCATTCTTTTTTTTTGCTTTGCATTCGCGCAATAATTTATTGGAAATTGCGTGCTCGCGCTAATTTCACATCATCAGATAGTTATGAAAAATTATTTTAATCACAGTCGGCGCTATCTACGTAAGCATTTAATAATTAATTACTATTATAAAATACGCTCGAGTGCGCATTATGTCATAATTACTTGTTAATTGCTGTGTAATTTGTAGCAGGATGCTTATTTGCTAGAAGATTTATGGGAAGAATTTATGTGTATGTATGTATGTGTTTGCATTTTTTTTTTATTTGTCGTTAAAATTTACTACAATGTAAGAGTTATAAGAAAATATGAGAAATACTTGTTGATGGATTGAAAATGGAAGATAAACTAATATATAAAAATAAATAGTAGAAGTGAATTCTTAATCCTTTATAATATATTCGGAATTGATTTCTGTGTTTGTCCTCCGGGAATGCTGTATTTCAAAAGAAAATAAATACTTTAACCTTAGACTTAAGCCTTTATTGTTTAAAAGGAATGAAAAGCTACTGGTTAAAATTCGTAAATATATTCGTTACTTTTTTACAGTATTATTTATTCTCAATATTATATATTTAGTCTCAAATAATTCTTACAATTTTCTCTTTATTTTCAATTGTTGAGTTTTCTGATTGCTTGTCTCTAGAGTGCCAAAATTCTTTTCATCTCGATGAACATATCCACAGAAACAGGGCGTAACTAATTTTGCTGTAGCTTAGTGCAAAATAATCAGTTCTCATTACATATTTTTAAACGTAATGCAGATATATTTGAACCTATTTGCTTGGCCAGATTGTTGTGATTTCCATGATAATTTGGTGTTAATATAGACCCCTTAAAACTTGGTTGACCTCTCAATTATTTCCTTAATGAGAAGACAAATTGTTTTCTTGATTTACCAACAGTTTATTGACTTCAAACCAAGTTTTGGCGTTTGTTTCTGAGGTTACGGTATTCCTCAATACCTCCTCAAATAAAATATCATATCATTACACAAAAATGTGTTTCAAGAAAAAAAAAAATAAGATTTCCAGATCATTTCTTATTATATATAAACAACAAAGACCTCAATACGGATCCCTGAGGTACACTTGTGTTTATGTTTAGAACTGGTGATTGTTTTCCCTTATATTCAACTATTTGTTACCTATTTTAGAGATATGATTCCATTAGTTTTAGGGCTTAAGTTTTGATATTAAGATATTATGCGGAACGGTATCAAATGCTTTACTTAAATCCCAGAAAATTGTTGCACTAATAAATTTTTAAAACAATTTACTTTGTACACAATTTTTGTAGAGCACCTATTGTGCTTCAGTAAATAAATTGTTTAGTGTGAAGAATGCATAGATTTGCATTGACATCAATTTTTCTATTATCTTTGAGATAACTGGTTTAATTGTAATTGGTCTGTAATCCTTTATATATTGGAATCTGTTTTTCCCTATTTGAAATTTAGTAAATAAATAAAAATTGTTGATGTAGTTCACTATATTTTATTTTAGGCAAAGTTCATTGTATTTAAGGAAATAAATTTTGCATATAAATTAATACAACTTTCTTCAATTTCTCTTATTTTTTGGTCAGATTTCTAGTTAGTTCTTTTCTTTAAAGTTTTTTCTTTTCTAGTTGTGTATCTTCTTCCTAAAGTATTACAGCATTTTTCTAGCACTTTTATTTAAAAAAAATGGAAGTGGAGTATTTCATGTAAATAATATTATATATTTCCACCCAAAGCCTAAGAAGTAAAGACTGTGGTCTCTTTTGCAAATCATTTAAATTATTTCTTGATTGTCTTGTATATCCTGCTTTAATTTTCTAATAATTTTCTGTTAGAATTTTTCAACATATTTTCTTTTTTGAATAATTATCTAAATTATTTTTTTAATTTATCTAATAAATTTCTAGAAATACCTTAAATATTATCCATATTATCTGCATTTTGCAGAAATATTTTGCAGAATATTTACTGAGCATTCTAAAATTTTCCAGCATATTTAGTTATTTTATAATATTATTAATTATTATTATAATATTTCAAAATTTTGTTTAGATAGATATATTTATTGCAAAATTTATACAATAGTGAGAAAGAATAATATCTTTATTCGAACATGAATATATACAAATTTAAAAACATTTACCATCGGTCTTTCTGCCCTGTCTTGACTCTAATTATGTGTAAAAGAAAATAACTTTGCTGGATGATTCGAACTAATGAATTGGTGTAGAGTGATTAAAAGGTGTTTATATTTAGGTGGGATATTGGGATTTCGGGAATGCAAAATTTGTTGAGAGGGGCTACATTAAAAGGATTGTTGGCGAATTTAAGACTTAGGCTATGTTTACGTTGGGACATAGGAGTGACCTGGGTGTATTCATAAAGGAGCTCATGTGAGGGGTTGTGGAGCGGGTTAATTGGGTGTCTGAGTTTGGTGAGGGTTCGTAGGGCTGACCTTTCTCTTTTTAATTAAAACAATTCCATTTAGAAAACGAATGGTTTGTATGTTTCCAGTTCTCTTCACAAATTACCAAAATCCTGTTTAGAGCAGATGAATATAAGCGACGATTTTCACAAAACTTTTATAAATTTTTACGGAATTTCTTCTCCCGATGTCGTATTAATTTGTAGGTCCGTCTTCATCAAATATTTTTTTTTTTAAAAGTATTTCCATTAAGAATTCCAAAACTTTCTAGCATTTTTTAAAGATTTTCTAAAAAAAAATGTTTAATTATCTCATATTCATATTTATATACAGGGTATATTTCAAAAGTAATGAACCTAACTTTATACTAACTCGTGCGCACCTCACAGCGCATTTCGCTTGACAAAATTGCCTATTCTCCAAGCGTTCCCTACATTATCAATTGTTCTTGTCTTGAGTTATGCTTACGTCTGTTAGGTTATAATTATTACAATAGCATTATTTTGCGATTACTAACCCAATATTCGCTATAAAATATTTTAAAACGTTTATTGGGTGTTCTGATTGCGATTTTCGACGATATTGGCTATTATCTAGCTATAGAAAGGTAAGTAAATTTATTTTCTTTGTTAGTCGTACACGTGTATTTGCATGCGTCTATTATCAAAATGGTAACATATCGTACATGTATGGTTAATAACTGTGAAGATAAAACTTCAACTAGGCATATTTTTCCTAATCCAAACAAGGATATAGAAAGATTTAAGTTATGGGTAGAAGCATGTGATAATTTAGAATTAGTAAATATGACACCCGATGAAATTTATGCAAAAAGAAGAGTTTATCATATTCATTTTTCTAACGAACACCAAGGGACTAATAATAGCACATTACCTTCAGCTGTTCCCACATTGCTTTCACCCATGAACATAGAAAGTAAAGATAATCAACAGTTGGCTTTAATTGACTTACCAGATCCACATCACGACAATGAATTATTAAATAATGAATAAGTTGATATTAATGTTACTGTAATGGAACGTGTTATATAATCAACACCACCTTTATTAAAGGGAATAGAAACATCTATAAATCTTATGCCAAAGGCTAGAAAAAGAAAACAGCGCACTCCCAGAAAAAGTCTTGTTTATTATGAAAATATGTCTAGGACCGATATCATGAATATGGCTACATTAGATGTAAATCCTGTTATGAAGCATTTGAATATGGAGGAGCAAAACCAAATCAAGACGTTTCTCTCTAAAGATAAGGTTTTGGGTGTAACTTTTTATAAGCAAAGCCCAAAAATGCGTAGGTTGCTTTCAAAAATATTTAATATGCCATCAAAGACCACTATAATTAGGCTTCTAAGAAAAGTACCTGTAATGCCAGGATATAATGATATAGTATTTAATAATTTAAAAAGCAAAATAGAAAATTTAGAAGACCATGAGAAAAAATGTTTCGACGAAATGACAATACAGCCACATCTTCATCTAAATACTCAAACTGGAAGTGTAGTAGGGTTTCAAACATTCGGTGAACATACTTCAAATTTAATTGCAAACACTGTAATAGTATTTATGATTAAAGGAATTACTAAAAAATGGAAGCAACCTATATTTTATGGCTTCTCTTCGAATGGAATAAAAAAAATTGATTTGGTGCGTACATTAAAAGAAATCATTAATAAATGTCGTGAAACTCTACCTTCAGGGTGGTTTGGAAATAAGTTACAAAAAACGATTGCAATTTTTCCAATTCTAATATGTTTTTATTTTTTATAGGTATGTAATGAAAAAATAACCATCACACAATTTTTATATATTATAAACTGTTTATTGATTAATATAGAACATATTAACTAATTTTTTAGTTTTATTTTTCATCTTACCATTCATTTTTTTCTTTTTACAGTATTAAGGTAACTATGCTCTTTCATTTAAATTTATTTCATTTGATACACATTCCATGCAAATATTTTTCTATTGTGTCTCTATGAGTTTTCAAGTATTTATTTTCAAATAAAACCTTTGAAAATAAATATTTGACTACAAAATACATTGTCACATTAAAAAAAGTAGAAATTAAAATTTATTACAATAAGCGTATTTTCCGCCAGTCCAATTTAAATGCTATTTAGTCCCTGAGTCCCTGGATGGAGCTGAAAGCAGCCACAGGCCAATACATGGGAGTGGTTCTTCTATACTAAGTATATTTTCTAGGCCTCCGAGCTTTCGGGACTGTTCCATCGTTAGAGCAACTATACGCTATCAAATTCTGCGTTCGGTTGGGCAAGTCTTCTTCTGAAACGTTCACAAAGCTTCAACATGCGTTTGGGACTGAATGACGCTGAGTGATACACCTCAAACTCACCCCGTGTCAAGAGAGCGCGTATGAGCAAATCGAAGACCATGCTCGTCGCATTTTTCAGGGTGAAAAGAATGGTCCACTATGAGTTTGTCCCGCTCGTGCAGACTGTGAACGCTAATTACTGCCAGGAAGACCTGAAAAGGCTGAAAAGAAGAACATCAAAGACAGCTGGAAGCTCCATCACAATAACGCCCCAGCCACACTGCCTTTATCATCACCGACTACCTGGTCCGAGTAAACTTTTCTGTGGTCCCCCAACCTCCCTACAGACCGGACGTTACGCTTCCTGACTTCTTCTTGTTTCCGCGCTTAAAGCAGCGCTAGCAGCCGTTGCAGCCATCCCGGAACAGGCCTTCGCGGAATCTTTTGAGTCATGGAAAAGCTGCCTACAAAAGTGTATTAATGCAGTAGGTTCCTATTTTGACGATGCTATTAAAACTATATCATCTGCATACATTAGTGCTTACATTTTACTTGTTGAAGTCTGAGGTATCCTATTACTATTGGTGGGTTCTGTGGTCTTCTCTTGTTCTTGTGTTCCTAATTACTTCATTTATAACTATTATAAACAGCTTCTTGCTTGATACCTTTTCTTCCGATCTTTCTCCTAATATTTGTCTTCTTACTTTTCTTATAGACACTTTCTATTATGTTTATTAGTTTTTTAGGCACCTTAATTTTTGAAGCACACAGATGATAAACATATCGCTGCAGTATACTTGTTCATCTTTTTTGTATATTGGCACAATTAAATTATTTTGCCAATCTTTCGTGATTTCCTGCTTTCCCATGCCTCTCTATATATTTCTCATAACCAGTTTGTACCTTCTGCTCCCATATACTCCGCCTGCCTTACCAGTTTTTATGTTTGCTATTCCTTTAAATACTTATACTGTAAATTCAAAATAAATAAACAATTAACTTTGTTGGTATCACTTTTTATTTACACTTGTAACTATAGTTTCGACAACTTCAGCTTGTCATTATCAAACAATAGTACTACTATAGTATTGTTTGATAATGTCAAGCTGAAGTTGTTGAAACTATAGTTACAAGTGTAAATAAAAAGTGATACCAACAAAGTTAATTGTTTATTTATTTTGAATTTATCAGAATGTATCACGAAGTGAAAGCCTCCACAATTACTTACTTATACTCTACTTAGATTTAGATTAGATGTTATATGGGTGGCACTAGCGCCTGTTCCACCGCGACCTTGATCTAATGTGGAACACTACTTATCTCAGATGATTTATCTTTGATTAGTCCTATTAGCTCTGCCACAAAGGGCTTGTGTTCTATATGTATATTTTCCTCTTCTTGGTATGTTTCATTGTTATTCTTTTGTTTATCCTTTGTTCCTGTGCTGAATTATTCCTGGTAGTACTCTTAAAATACTTACTATTTGTTTCATTTGAGTTTGACCTTCTTTATCCGTAATTTCTGTAATTTATTTTCGTCTCCCTCACCTTATATTTTTTATTTTGTGTCCAGAATACTCTGTTATTTGTTACATAGTTTTCGTGCAATTCTCTTCCAAGCTCTTTCTATGCCGTTCACTTTTCATTTCTTATATTATATTTTACTATTCGCCTCTATCTATTGTATTGTGTTCTTTATTTTCTTCTTCTTCTCTTCTTCATGCTACTACCCTCTGACAGAATTATATACTTAATAACAATGTAATCTTCAGATAGAATAATTAATTATGGAATGAACCACTCGAACAATACTCAGTTTTTCCGAAGAATAATATATTCTCCCGACGTTTCACAGTTTGCAAGTGAAATCATGTTGTTCGATGGGTCATTTAAAAAGATATAATACAAATAACAGTATTAAAATATCTTGAAAATTTAAAAGGTCAACTTTATCAGAACATGAATAATATATTGAACATAAACCTAACTAAACTGATAGATGTGCAGGCTCTCGATTATCTCTATAGAAGTGATCACTTTCCAATCATGACGCACACTAACACTCCGAGAGTGGTACCCCAGGAGTTGGGGGCTGTGCTTTATTAACACTCCGTTATAATAGCTAGTGTGTAACTTCAGGTAGTTTATTCTGCGCCATCTACCCACTAAAACACCTCTCCCTTCCGATATTCTTCAACAGTATCCCTTTACCTTGCTACTCTTCCTCTTCTTATACTACTTTTACTTACTCCTCTCGCCTTCTTTCTTTCTTCTTTCTTGCGCGTCCGCGTCCTTCCTTCTGAGGACGGTAAACTTCACGGCCTCCCACTTACTTTTTCTTCGTCGCCAGCATAAAAACGACTAGCGTGTCTTCTGGATAGTTCGCCTCCTTATTGCCTCCTTATTTTGTCTTCCCAGCTGGGGAAATGCATCAGCGTGTGGCACGGATCGTCCACCGTCGCCTCGTAGTACATGCAGTTGCTGTTCTCTGCTTTCTCGATCTTGCACAGCTAAGCATTGAATTACCCGTCAACATTTGTGTCAAGAAATGTCTTGTTTGTCTGTGTTTTCTTTCCATCCAAGACCTCATATGCGGTATTGGCTTCCTTGTCTGCGCTACTTTCTCTCCTTCATCTCACCTTTCCTGCAATTTCCTCATCATCGTTTCTCCTATTTTTTCGACTTAATCCGATGTTTGGCATAGACGTGCCATCGCCGCTTCCGTTCTTGTGACCAAGTACCTCTAACTTGACTATATATAAAACCCTCCGTTCCCTGGTCGAACATAGAAGTCAGTTAAGTTACCACAGAAAAGAAACGAGCATTTAACGTTTATAAAAGAAGTCCGACGGAAAAAATTATCATTACATTTAAAAAAAAGCGGGCTGTCGTTTGCCGTATAATCTTGCAATCAAAAAATGAAGGGAGTCTGATGTGGTTTAGGAAAAACCTCTTCAATGACAATGCCAATCAATCTCGACTGCGCATGAGTCAGAATACAAATTTTGAAATACAGTTTGCCACAGTGCGTCAATCAAAGACTGCATCATAAATTCAATGTTATGTAATACGTCAATTACAGAAGTCTGGAGTAAAGTGAATGCTATATATAATGAAAACTTATTATATATTATAATGTAGACAACATAATTTTTGAGCCTTACAAGATAGCAGATGCACCAACACAGCATTTCTCCAGCACAAGTAGTTCTTCCTACTACTCACCTGAATTCATTCTAAAATTCGCTTCAGATTCGGATCTTATTTACAACCACCTATTAACAATGGGATAATTTAAACATGTTTAGCGTATAAGTTGATGGTTTTAGTGGAGGAGTGAATTTCCTATATGTGAGAATGATTCATAACCCTAAAGCAGATGTCTCTTTTGAAATGAATTCAAAGATTGGAAACTCACCATCATGAAGTAGAAGTGACCATAACAAATATACAGTGACAATATCAAATTTTCATAATTACTTCTATAAATGTCAAATGAACATAACATGTAATATAAGGTCTGCAGAAATTTGACCTAAATATGCCAGAAATGGCTAAAGTATTGCCTCAGTAGCCAGAATTATTTAGTGATTATCATCACATTACCAACTACAATCTGCAAAACAAGAAAAACTAAGTTTCTTAAATAGCTAAAATATTTGTAATTCAAACTTGATCTTTTACGATGGATCAGTGAAGAAGAGAATCAACGGGTCTGAAAGATTATTTACAAAAATGAATATGCAGTGCAAAATTTTTTGTTTATTTTTTTAGCTTCTATTGTTTCTACAATTATATATTTCTTCATATAATACATGAAAGATTAAGGTTAAATACAATGGTGAAATGGGAATTTCAATAGAGGGTTTCCTCTGCAAGTCACAGTTCGTCGAGACCATAACAGAAGCCTTTAGAATGACCAGAGTCTTTTTTCGTTTTATAGCCAACATGCCAAGTGTAGGTCAGAATTAATAGTAAGTAAGTAAGAGGCTAATGTGGCTCTATAAGCTAATTCTGCAGCATGTGTGGTTATACCTTCGCTAATGACAGTGGAGTTATTAACGAAGAGAATGGCATTATTTATATTTTGTTGATTTGGGAGATCGTTTATGTAAATTAAAAATACCAAAGGGCCTAGAATAGATCCTTGAGGTATGATATTGTTAATTTGACTAGATTCTGAGATATGATTGTTAAAAAAAACAGATTGTTGTCTATTGCTTAGATAAGAACTAATTAGTCTTATATTGCCACGATCAAAATTGTAGGCCTTCAGCATCTTTATCAGCAGATCATGTGAGACACAGTCGAACACTTTGCTCAGGTCGATAACTGACACAACAGATACTTTATTATTTTCAAAAGTATCCATGATCTATTCACAGAGAGCAATTACAGCGTCCGTTGTTGACATTCCAGATCTGAAACCGAACTTTTGCTATAAAGTGCAATCATGTTAAATTACATTAATTTTATATTACCTGCGGTTTTGTTTGAGTTCGGACTAAAAAATTATTTAAACGGATGTCTTCGGGCCAAATATCCGGTTTTTAGATCTTCAAAGCGGTTTAATGCATCGCCTACTTTAAAAGAAAATTATTCTTCTGGATGTCTTGAGTTTAAAGTATCGCTCGTTACGTTAACAAATCCATTCGTATGAAGATATTTTAAAAGATCTTCATTGGTGAGTTTAGGATCTTGATGCTGGATTGTATATAAATTGTTGCAACCTTTGATCCTGCTACTGTTGTCTATGCAAGAATAGTTCGCTGTCTTCCTAATTCCTAATTCACACAATCCCATCTTTCAGCAGTTGAACCTTGCTGTTCAGTAGTGGCGCCTTGTGAATTTAAATGTTGACCAAAATCTTCATTGCTTCATATAGTTTTATTTAAATCAAAAATTTCATTATCGAACTTATGATTTTGTACGATTACGAGGCTGAAGTCTTTCTCAGTAGTTGGTTTATTTGTGATTGAGCTGTTTTGCAGATCACTTTTGTTTATTTCGTTGCCTATATTGTATCACATTTTCCCATGGAATATTAGATTTCTGCATATTGTTACAGTTGTCTGTAATTACAATTAAATTTGGTATGTTTTTTTTGTCTTGATTGCTTAGATGGTGGATGGAGATTATCCTTTCAAAAAAGTTTTTGAAACCATATACTGTGTCAGTATTTTATTAAGTTTCAACAAGTAACAGCGTCATCAATCCAGTAATCATATTTATCTTAAGTTGAAATTTTGTAAGTATTTATAAGGGCTAAGACAAACAAGTCTTGCGTTGAATAAATAGCCACCTCAAATGCATAACATGTCAGTAAAAATTTATCAGATTTTCTAATAAAGAATACAGTTTGAGGTCAAAATCATCAAAGTTTTTTAAAGTATAGCCCTTATGGATAGATATTTTTCCCAAAAAATATTAAAATAGTGAAAATGAAAAATAAATGGCATTTTTTTGTGATAATGTTAATAATAAAATTACTAATGATTTAACGCTGTTACAAATGAATCTTCATCAATTCCGAAAAGTGATTAATCTCTATTATTTAAGAATAAACCTATGAATCACAACATTCCAATCGCTTAGATCATATATTCCAAGAACCTTCTAATTAAACATATTTAGTGGCAAAATTGGCATGCAGGATTAAGGACAACAATATTTATTCAACAGATTACGTAAAAGTGGAAATCAGCAGTGAGGCAACTGGGAGTAATCAAATGTGCCATTTCGAATGTACCGATTGCACATTCTCAAAAACGGATCTAAATGCGAAATTTGCATAACGATCTTTCTATGATTGCACGCTTGGAAGTGACCTTCTGTGTCTGCAGGTGGTGAAAAATCCAAGTAATTTCAGTAAATAGCACATGAACGCGGCGTAGGAATTTGTGTTTACCAGAATAATAGCGCTTTCGCGGAATCAATTTAAAGACATCAAGCGAACGGCTGCTGGTGGTTGCTGCACTAAATTCCACAATTGCGTTTTATTAGCTTTAATTTTATTGTTTTTAATTGTGACGTTCCTTCTTTAGGACGTGTCCTTATAACTGAAATTTTTATGCGTTGAAAATTTTTTAATACAATACTAAAATTAACTAATTAAAGCTTTAACTACATTGTTTTAACAATTATTAATAATGGCAAATGCATCTAATCTCAATTACTCAGTGTTTTAGAATTATAAATTACATTATTTATTTTATTTAATAAAATACTGACACAGTATATGGTTTCAAAAATGTTTTTATTATTCTACAACAAAGTTTCACCACACAGTGGCTTCATCAAGTAGATAAACAAAAGTATATATTTTATTGTTGTGTTTATCGTAATTTTTCAAGTACTTTTCATAAGTTGTTTTTTGCTTTACAAATAAATATTCGTTTACCTGTTTAGGTTACAACCTATTTATCAATTTGTTAATAGTTTCTTCTGTGTAATCATTGTTGTTGGTAGCAATACTCTTGTATTGTATAGATTTTGTCGTCTAGCGCTTGTCAACTATTGGGTAAACTATTTAAATATTGAGGTAAATCTAGTAATTTATGTTTATAAGGTTGTAGGGAGTGATTTGGAATAACTTTGTATGTGGTTTAAAGTTTGTTTAATGGTTTATTAAGGGAAAGATCGAGGAAGTTGATAGAATTGAAATAGAACAACCATTTTGCTCAATCTGTTATTGTTAAAGTAAAATCATCTTACAATAATTGTATCGCTTATGCATACGAACGAAAATGTTCGGACCAAACATCAACTAAATTAGATAAATTATTAATAAAATTAATACATTCCTTTGCGTTGTGGAAAATTAACTAGAAATTAGAAAAACACGAAAATATTTCGTAAATTACTTTCTTATTCTGAATTTGTCATACCATATTTTCTCCCAAATTACTTAACGTACATTTAATAATTTTTAGTTTATTTAACAAAAATAAATATGTTCAAACTAGTTTTGCTATTTGTAACATACAAAATTTTCTTCACGATTATCAATTGGTGGTAAACTCACATCGGATGTCTTGAATTCGAAACAAATTATACAAATAACAAAACATCTTTGACAAGCTCTTTCAAAAACATTTTGAAAGGTTTAAAACTAAAATTCTAAATATTGTCACAACGTTGGAGAGAAAAATTTCTTCACTTGAAGAAAAAGTGCAAAAACTATATGATGAAGCTGACATGATAGGACTTCACATATCATAATCACGGGGTAAATACTGCGTAGAATAATAAAATCTGTTTTGATAATTGTTGCCAAGAATTTGAGGAGCGGCTCAAACGACGAAATAATTTAATGGTTTTTAATTTACCCGAATCATCCAAATCACGTATTGTCGAACAAATAAACGATAATATTTCTGTTATTGTAGATATTCTAAAATGTATTGGAATTGACACCACCCCAGTAAAATTAATTAGACTTGGCAAAAAATCAGCAAACCCTCGTCCGGGAAAGGTTTTTTAAATCATTCTAACCAAGTAATTGATATTTTAAAAAGATCTAAATCTGTTCAGCCTGATAATATCCAGTTTAAGGCTGATTTAACACCTTATTAGCAGACATTTTCAAAAGAGTTGCGTGATGAATTGGCTCTACATACTAACTCCAATCTTACTATACGATTCATTAATGGATCTCCTAAAATTGTCTAAATTGTCTCCTAAGCACTTGCAATTATAATATTTTCATCATCATTGAAACTGGCTAGTGAATGAAATAATAATAGTGAATTCAATGCTGACAAGTATAATATTTACAGAACTGATCGCTCGGCATTAAATTCCAAGAAATTAAGGGGCGGTGGTGTAATGATAAGTAAGTCAAGAAAAATTTAAGCTTAATAAATATTCCTATTTCCATCAACTCCGTCGAACATTTTTTTGTAAAAATCGATCGAGGAAGTGATGGACAGTTCCCAAATAAGTGAATTATGCATCTGGGGAGACTATAACTTATCAGATGTCACCTAGATTAATGTTGAACTAGGGGTCTGCAACAACAACCAATCAACACGACAAAGTTTCTCATCTTAGCCAGTTAAATAACATTCAAAATGCTAGAGGTGCACTGTTGGACTTAAAGTTCGGTTCTAGTGATGGCTACCGTATTTACTTGGCCGTGGATATTCTTTGTAAAAACAGCTTCCATCATAAAGCGTATAATATTGAATTTAAATGTAATAAAAATCTTGACTCTTCATTTTCTGAAATTTCTTATTACGACTATTATAATGCATCATTCACATAAACTAATGTATTTTAGCATCTTTTGATTGGATTAGTATACTCAAGTTATGTCATAATGTTGATATAGCAGTTGACTGCTTTTATAACCTGTTGTATTTTGCTGTTGAGTTATTCGTTCCGCAAGAGGCTAATTAGTATACAAAATGGTTCAATAAAGATCTTATTGAGTTAAAAAGAAATTTGCACATCATAAATACTCTGATTATTTAATATCTGATCAACTGCGACAAGACTGTAAATCACTTAACAGCCATCTTTATAATTGTTATCTATATAAATATATTTTGGAAGTTTATTAATGAACATAAAAAAGTAACCGGTTTTTCTACAACAATATTTCTAAATGATAAACATAGCACTAATCTACACGAATCGGTGAACTTATTTGCAGATTTTTGCTACAGTGTATACTACTGATGATTTCAATGTAAGGCAGCCAGATAGTGACGTGTTTAAAGAAACTATAAAAGATCCTTAATTTTCTTTAGAGTATGATACTTAAACTATTTTCAAATTTATTGATAAACTAAAATCTTCCTGCTCTATTGGACCGAACAATATACCGTCTATTCTTTTAAAAAACTGTTTTTAGCACATCCCCTGTCTATTTTATTCAATAGATCGATCGCCAAACAGTCATTTTCTGGTTACTAAAAAACTAGTTATTTAACTCCTATTCTTAAAATTGGAGACAGGCATGACGTTACTAAATATCTAGGAGTATGCATACAATCAGTTATTCCTAAATTGTTTAAAGATATTATTCCTGAGCAGCTTAATTGGGAAAGTTCAAAAATTATTGCTCCAGAATAACGTGGATTTAAATTCGGAAGATCCACCACAACGAATTTACTATAGAATACTTCATATCTGTCGAATGCTTTGGAAGGTGGATCACAAGGTGACGCCGTATATACAGATTTTTCTAAAGCATTCGACCGCGTGTGACATAAATTACTTCTACAGAAACTTGAATTGATGGGATATAATAATCAGGTTGTTGGTTGGCTCTGCAGTTTTCTTGCGAACTGGTTTCAGATTGTTAAAATCTACATGTTTCAGTCTGAGCCAATTCAAGTGACATCACTAGTTCCTCAAGGGTCTCACATCGGACCTGTTCTTTTTTATTTGTTTATTAATGATGTTACAAATCAATTTAACAATTGCAAAATTTTTCTTTAAGCAGATGATCTAAAAATATATCTTGTTATAAATTCTTATAACGACACCCAGTAATTACAAAATAATCTGAATAAATTGGCTAGTTTGTGTAACATAAATTATTTGCAGCTAAATATTAGTAAATGTAAAGCTATAAGTTTCTATGGTGGTATTACTATCGATTGTAAATTCACATTCACTACTCACATTCAAAGCATTGTTAAGAGGTCTGTAAAAATTTTAAGATTTGTCACTAGATTTGCAAAAGATTTCTCCATATTTACTCTGAAACTTCTTTACTGTTAAATATTGGATTGATGAGGTGAAATTCCATTATATAGGTGATAAATAAAACACTTGGGTTTTGAGAATTTACACAATTTAATGTCGATGCACTGCGACAATTGTTTCGCCACACAGTGGCTTCATCAGGCAGATTATCGCAGTGCATCGACATTAAATTGTGTAAATTCTCAAAACCCAAGTGTTTTATTTATCACCTATATAATGTAATTTCACCAAGTAAAAGCCTCATCAATCCAATATTTAATTCAAGCCAGTAATGGTGAACAGGCTACATGGATTTTTAAACTACAATTAAAATTTAAAATAATCGATAAAAACACCTGGTTCCTGAGTCAGTGCAAGTACCACGAAGTCTATCCCAACTACATTTGGATAAAAACAAGTATCAACAGCAGAGCCACTAAAAAAAGCAGTGGATGCCGCGAAGAGAACGTGGTTAAGAGAAGACGGCAAAGAGAGACGTCATCTCGGCATATCTAAAGGTAATACACTCAGAACTAGCAAGTAGACTCCACAATCTAGAATTTGATTTACTTTATGAGCATTTCCATAATAAAATTCGTCAAATCATTCTTTACTGTTAACTAGTTCGTTCACTAATTGAATATGCCTCCATTATTTGGAATCCCCACCAACAGTTTTTAATAAATCTTCTAGAAGGAGTTAAAAACAAATTTGTAAGAGTTATCAGTTATAAACTCGGAATTCACTCTTCCTTTATTAGTTATAAAGATATACGATTTAAATTGAACATTAATTCGTTGCAGTCTCGTCTCACTTGTTAAGACGTTTATTTTCTGTTTAAATTAGTTAACAACTATATCTGTGAGTTATTAGTTATGCTAAATTTTTGGCATTAACATAATGGCATGGTTACCAGAAACAGTATTCTAGTATTTAGATTAACTACTCATCGCACAAATTATGGATCAAATAATCCTATATCGAGGATGATAAAAATAACCAATATATTGCAACATAGCTCTAACATGATTGCCTACATGTATATACCTGGTTGTATCTAATTATGTATTATATGTACATGGTGCTACTGGTGCTATAACTTTTAATTTAATTTAATTCATATAATTTTATATATATTTTATTAAAAAGGAACAATATCAGTAATATGATTTGCTGAAAGCAGCAATAAGACAAAACACGACCTGGCAGAAGTTGCTGTAAACCTATAACCTCTTACTAAATTTCGGGTTGAGTAATGTGAAGTTATATATTATGATGAAACGAAAATAAAATTCCTTACTTCACTTATAAGTGAAGTAAGGAATTTTATTTTCGTTTCATCACTATAACCTCTTGTTAATTTCCTTGCCCCGCCATTATAGTTTTGTTTAGGAAAGAAGACCGACTGAAATGCAAGATCTGTAAAATTAACATTTAATGATAAAGAAACTTCCGCTAACATCTTAAAGGCTTCATATACATAACTCTATCTACCTCTATCTATCTATATTCTCTGCAAAAAGAGACAAACTAAGTGAACAAACGTTCATTGAAGCAGTATTGATGAAGTCTATTCAGGGGTTTGAGTAGAAGATCATTTGAAGAAGTGAACTCCGCCCGTTCTCCCTTCGGCTAAAATTTTAAGTATTTTTTCAAAAGTTGTATTTGCTTTTTGTGATATTGTATTAGAAAAGAGAGCAAAGATGTAATAAAATAAAATAAAGTAACCGACATGCAGAAAAACCATTTAAAATTATTATATGCGGAATTAAGTGATTGCCAAAAAAATAGTAAAAATAACTTAAGAATTAAATTTATAGACAATAACCCAACAATCGTTGTTTATAATCAAAATCAAACTTCAATTCCACAAAATGCTAAAATGCTTTCAATAACTCACAAAATTTTCTCCAAATTTAATATTAAGGCCCAGAAACGCAAACTTTAAAATATTTTATCAACGGATAATGAAATATATGCGTTTATTTAAAAATGGCTACATGGTGGCATATTTGACGCCGAACTGCTTTCTTTTAATTTCTCTATATTTCGAGCCGACAGAGTTGGTAAAAAGGGAGGAAGATGTCTGCTTGCAGTTGATATTAAATTTTTATCACAATGGATTAATCCTCAATAAGCAATATTGAAATTATCGGCGGAAAATTACATATTAATTGAATTGTTCCTTCTATTAGAAGAAATTAGGTTATTTTGCATGAAAATATGTATCCGAAGCTGAGTTCGTGTATGATGAAACAGTGAAGGAAAGAGTGAACTCCGCCTTTCAGCTTGCTTTCGAAATTGTTCGTATATTTTTGTTTCATCTTTTTTGAATTGTATTTGTAAAGCAAGTTTGATAAAGTACTTATAAATAAATAAATAAATAAATACTCTTAGCCTTTATTTGCCACCCAATTCCAAAAACTTATGAATATATATTTGATTTAATTCAACAGCACATTTATTTTAGAAAGCATACTTTAACAATAATATGCATTAAAATCCTTTAGTTCGTTGTAGAAAATTGAGTAATAATTTAAAAATACGAATACATTTCGTAAATCTACAACAATGAGTTTTTCTAAGACTTAGTGAGTCTCATCTCATTTTTAAGTTACTAGCCTACCTTAATTGTTGGTAATTTACCACACTTCTACGACTATATTACGCTTAGCTCTTACATCAGATTGATTCTCTAATTAATTTCATTATAATAGATTGCCCCAAGTAAATAATATATAAAATTCAAAAAATACACTTCTGACCTGTTTCTACATACAAATAGACTTAATTGCAAAATACTAAATCTAACTGATCCAGTTGCGACCATAGATAATTATAATCCTCCAATTTGTTTCGATGTCTCTCTGAATGATAAAATCTCGCCTATATTTAATACGAAATCAATTGAAATGCAATTTAATTTTAAAAATTTCATTACATCATGACATATTAGAGTGTTGTTGGGATGTTATTAATTTTTTAGAGGTCATTACTATAGCTGCTTCACATTTATATTAATGACTGAATGATATATTCATTAAAAGCGTCCCCATTGTCAAGGAAAATTATTTTTCTTTTTTGATGTTAAAACTTACCTTGATGCATTAGTAAGAAAATATAATTTTCTTTTGCTTTTACATTTTTGCAATTTGATCATTGGGTAGGTTTTTGAATAAAGAAGGAAACTTACTTTTGTTTTTTAATGTTGAAACTGCTGTAGAACTTGCTTGATAGTCTGACTCCACCAGGAAAAAGATGTATTTTTCGTTTGCTTTTACATTTTTGCAATTTGATCGGTTGTTAGGTTTTTAAGCCTCATTCCTTTAGAGGATTTTATTTAGGGCCTGATAGTCCGACTCCATCAAGAAGAAGATGTATTTTCCTTTTGCTTTTCCAATTTTGCAATTTGATTGGAGGGTGAGTTTTGATATCTCAACTGCTCTAAGAAAGAAACTATTATTCCACTAATATTTTTAATATATTCAACACTTTTAATGCTACTTTCTTGATGGAACCAAATTTTCAGATTGGTTATAGTAAAACACTTGTTTTGTTCCATATTTTTATTTTAAAGGTAAAACTAATTTGAATTAAATTTGAATCAAATTTACCTTTGAAAATGTATCGTAACGGATCGAAACACGTGTCAGGCAACTGAAAATAAAAATATGGAACAAAACAAGTGTTTTACTATACCCAATCTAATATTTTTAACTTTTTTCTATACTTACCATTTATGATTTATTCAATTGATCAGCTGCATCAGAGAATGTATGTGGATAATGGATGATTTTACATTAAAATTCAATTTTTGGAAAATGTGGTAAATGTATAAAAATGTATAAAATTGCCTTTTGACTTTTCCGTAACAAAATCGAGTTAGGAAGAAATTTTATATTTCTATTACTAATTCACCTTTTATCAACTAACTGACCAAATCAGTGAGTGGATTTTGGACATAATATTCTTTCAATTTTAAGGGTCCTTACTATAGCTGCCTCATATTTATACTCAAGACTAAATGATATATTCATTATGAGCGTCTCCATTGTCAAGAAAAATGAAAATTCCATGCATAGCCTTAATTTCTTTACTTATAAAGACAAAAAACTATGTCGTACTATAAAAATAGAAATTTGTAAGGATTATCATATCTTAAATTGATCAAGAATTATATATTAAACGTGGCCCTAAGAAGTTCTGATCTTTTGTTAACAAAAAAAGGTCATCGGCGAGAATTCCTAGTATTATAAAAAGCGTTAATACTATTATATCATACACAATTATACAGCAGGAAATTGTTAACAGTTTTACGAATTTTTTCATGAGTCTCTAATTCTAGTGTTAATTATAATATATCTACATGTTTAAATAAGAGTTTACAAATTAACTACATATCTGAAGATGATATTATTTCACATTCATTTATTACTTAAAAACTAATTTGACTCATGGTCAAGATTGCATTGCCTCTCTTGTTACACTTTCAAAACATATATTAACTTTAATCTTAAGAACTGCGTCGTTTCCTAATGTTTGAAAATGTCAATTAAAATTTATCAAACAGGTACTACTTTCCTAATGCAGAACAAATTACTATATGCTTGGCAATAAATTTTATTTTTTTGATTTTAAACTGTGGAGAAAGTAATTACAAATTATTTTATATTGTAATGTAATGCACACTTGATTTCATTTGAAATGCACCACCCAGAAAGAATAATACGATTGATGCGAAACTTGCTCAAGTGTTTATTCGTTAGTATAAAGTGATTAAACTATCAAAAGAAAAAAATAATGAGTTGAAGAATTTACACTTCTAGGCATCAAATGGTCTATATCTGCTTGGGGCATCTCATTCCAAGCAACTTCTAACTGAAGTGTCAGATCACCTAAGTTGTCAAGAGGTCTGGGCATATTGCGAACTCATTTACCCAGCATACTCCAGACATGCTCGATGGGATTTAAATCGGGGTTTGCAAAACCGCTTCTTCCAAGAACACCCTTGTAATATTTGCCATGTGGGGTCTAGTGTTATCTTGCTGAAAAATCATATTAGGTAGCGTCTACATTAATAGCGCCACGACGGGATCCAAGATATTATCAATGTATCGACGAGCGTTTAATGTACTTGTAATGAACACCAAAGGTAATTTTTGTCCCAAACTGATTGCACCCCACACCATGACACCCGATGTTAAAGCTTTATAGCGTCTTTCAACAAACTCTAAATTTCTTCGTTCTCCTCGATATCGACAAACCCGTCTACGTCCATTATTCTTCAATAAACAAAACCTGAATTTATCGCTAAACGCGATGTTGTTTCATTCTTCAACCTAACCCTACCACTCTTGACACGAAGCCAGATGATCAGCTTTCTGAGGGGGAGTTAGTGGAAGACGTCTAAATGGACGGTCAAAATGGTGACCAAAGGAAGCAATTCGTCGATAAATGGTCGCCATTGAAATCTGGCAATTTACAGCTCCTACCCAATTAATGGCAACAGACCTAGTTGTTTGAAATCTGTGTGACCATTCATCTTACAAGCCGATCTTCATGGGCGTTACTAAGTCGGAGAGGTCTTCTCGCCACAGTTGTGTGATCTCGATTCATTTTTTTGCCAATTTCGCGGAACGTTATACCTGCTTTTTTCATGGTGATAATTCAACCCCTATCAAACTCCGAAGTTTAGGAAAATGTGGGTGTTGTGTTACTCTGGACATTATGTCAGATTAAAACTGCTGATAAATTCTAAGTAGATATTCTTCAATGCCCATATAAAAAGTTGTGGAATTTTAAGATAACCATGACGGAAAAGCCTCAACGGCTCAATTTTTTATATTAAGAGTTTAATCATTTTGTACCAACGAATAAACAATCATTTTTTCCAAGTTTCGCATAATCGTATTATTCTTTCTGAGGGTGCATTTCATATGTAATAGTAATAGTAATAGTAATAGTAATCTTTATTGTCATAACTACAGTTTTACAAACGTCGAATATACTTAATTGCTAGTAAACTAGAGATAATTTTACAATATATGTTATCTTCAAATATACTTTATCATATGTCTACATAGGCATGCTTCTAATAGCAAATATTCTTAAACATCAATGCCAAATTAAATGTGTTTATTGATATTGCCTGATGTTGTATATGCTCGAAAACAACTGGTAAAACATTTTAAAAGAAATTAAGTAATATAAAATAAGAGATTAATCATATATAAAATATAAATATAAAAGTAAAAGTAAAACCCAAAATATAAAATATAAAAGTATCTAAACAAAACATATTTACACATATGATTAAAAGTTATAGATAAAAGTTAATAGAGAATAAAATAAATCTATACAAATAGATAAAAGTTGCATATATAAGACATTTGGCTAAAAAAGTTAAATTGAAACAAATAAAATAGTTAGAAGGATAAAATATTATATATAAGTTAAATATTAAAAATACAAAGACATACACACTAACACAGAGATAAAATTACAAATATATAAAAGTAATAAATAAAAATAAATTAATTAAAAGGGTATCATAACTGTATGCCTACAAGACTACTGTTGAGGTACTCTCCAAAATTGTAAAAAGCGTGTTCTAATAAATATTTTTTCATGCAAAGTATAAATTCCTTTTGGGGTAGTTCCCTTACGTGATGAGGAATAATATTGAAAAATTTCTTTGCGAAATAATTTGTTGCATGCCGAGAGCCAAATAGTTTGTGCTTATGTGGATAAAGGTCCATTCTATTTCTAGTAAAATATTTATGTTTTGATTCATGCCTAATTAAGTTGTTTTCAGATTTTTTTATATATTTTAAACAAGCTAAAATATACAAACAGGGCATGGTTAGTATATTATATGTAGTATAAGCACTTCTACAATCTTGTCGATATGTAAGACCTGCTACAATACGTACCGCTCGTCGTTGTAGTGAAAAAATTCTCTTTAGAATTGGAGAATGACCCCATACCAGTAACCCATACGCCATGTGTGACTGGCAGAGTGCATAATACGCTACCCTCAGCACGTCACAAGTTAAAGTATTGGCCATATTGCGTAATAAGAAAATGGTGGAAGTTAATTTTTTGGCTAGTATATTGCCATGGTGTGTCCATTTAAGGTGGCTATCCAGCGTTATTCCCAAAAATGTTGTTGCCGAGGTATTTGGAATAGCTTTAGCCTTGGTTTGCGCAGAAAAATAAAGTTTCTGAGTTTTGGCTGTGTTCATTGTTAATTCGTTACTACGAAACCATTTTGATACCTCTGACATGAGGGAATCATGACGCACTTCTAATAATGTCAGGTTATAATCGTTTGTGCTTATAGTGGTATCATCCGCGTATAATACTATATTACGATCTATTACATGTTTGGGTAGGTCATTAATATATAATAAAAATAATATTGGTCCCAATATTGACCCTTGAGGAACACCTATGTTATTAAGTAATACTTTTGAGTAAGAATTTTTAAAAAATACATGAAAGTGAGTGTATGTTATTTTTTTCTTCTGTTGCAATATTTTATAATCTAAAATCTAGATAAACTACGGGCTAAAGGCCAAAAATAAAAAAAAACTTCAAAAGTAAATTTGCGTAAAATTAAAAAAAAAAAAGGTAAATTGGGAGAAGTAAGTATCGAAAATACAAAATAATTCAGAAATACAATAATTCAAATTTTTTATCAGAATTGTTACAATTTAATTTCTGATTCATACAAACTATCTGTAGGCAAGGGAAATTGTCAACAATAGCATGATAACAGCAATAAATTTGGTTACTCTTGACGGCTCATTTAAAGCGTTGTTAGCATACACGGCATTCCTATTAACACCTTATCATCCATTATGGGACACTTCCTGTCGGCGGACACGGCAATGTAATGCAATACACCATTGTTACATTTTCTCCATCAATTCCTTTCGGTACCTTTGGGCGAAAGTGCACGAAAAGGTACCGCCGTCCGGATGTGGACGGCACATTGTAACATGTGTCCATTCAAAGCACAACAAAGTGAACAATCATTGCGGTTGCGATGATATTTTCATTTCTGCGTTTCTGTGCACTGCTGACGTCTTTGGTTATCGTCGGCCGCCGACAAACGGAATTCCAGTGGCACAATTTAACAAGTTAGACACATAAGAATTGGGCGGGGTGGGTGGTAATTGGATACTAGTTTAAATATAATTATTACTTCTGTTAAATAAAGTTATGAATAACTCTGTGAATGTTTTTAAAAATCATAGTTATTAATGCCTTAATTAATAATTATTTCTGTCAAAATGTGTTAAAGAAATACATTTAATATAACAAAATAAAATGAAAAATATGTTGAAGATCACATTGTTGATTAAAGATGACTAATAATGAGTTTTTATTGTTTTTATCAAACTTTCTTACACTAATTTAACTTTTTCTTCCCAGAATATATAAGGCAAATTCAAGTTCAATATTTTTGTTTAGATTAAGACATTCGTCGTGTTCCATGTTTTTATTTGCAGTTTCCTGACATATGTTTCGAATTTTACCATTCATTTTCAAAGTATGAATTGTGAAATTTGAAACATATGTCAAATAAAAACATGGAATACAACAAGTGTCTTAATCCAAACAAACATATTAAAATTTTTAATCTATCAAGAATGCAGCTTGGGAATTATTAAATTTAAATTTAAGTATCTAGAATTAACTTATTTAATCAAAGAACTTTTATGGAAAATTGATTTATAATAATGCTATTATTTGTATTAAAATATACTAAAGTCCTTTACCTTGTTTCAGAAACTTTAAAATCATGTTTTTGTATTTTAAAATTATTAGTTCTTACTTTAATAAATTAACTTGTTAGCCGACGGATAGGATACGATGTAAAATATGTACAATATTATATGTTTTTAAAGTAATTAAAAAAACTTTTCATTCGTGAAGCATTTTCCAACACGCTAAAAGTAGTAGGTTAATGCATATTCTATTACGGTAGGTCGGGAGTGTAATAGGTATCTGTATTAAATATTGTGGTAGGTCAAAAGTTCTCTAGAATAATTATCAAGTTTATAAGACTGTATTAAATAAATATTCGGTTTATTATAGTTTAAAGCAACGATTAATAAAATATCTAAACAGTTGAAATTAATGAAGCACCAAAATATTTGAACGTCTCAGCAGAAAACAATTGACAAATGAAACATTTTTGAAATTTATTTGTATAACTGTATAAGTTTATCAGTTTAAAAATGACAAATTAAAATTGTCGAAACTATTATCACTTGAAAAAGTCCCAGTTATAGGAACAAAGTTACAAGTGTTTCATTTGTGAATAATGATGTATAACGAAGTTGAGGCTTCCACCGTTAACAGAAAACAATTGACATTATTTGAATTAAAAGTTGACATTCTATGCAAGCTTAACGAATGAAAAGAATTGAAAGTAATTGAATCTCACTTCAGAAAATATCTGAAATTTTAAAAAGCGTAAAAGTAAATGAGTGTCACTCAAGAAATTAATTGAAACTACTAGATATTTGTAAAAAAAAGGAAAATAAATAGAAGTGAAATTGTAAAAAGCACTAAAACAAGTACTAATCACTGTAGAAATTAATTGGAATTATTAAATTTTTGAAAAAATAAATTGGCAAAGAGATAAAAGCAAATAATTTCATTGACAAATGAAATTCCACTTAAATATCTGAAATTATAAAAATGCGCGAAAACGAGAATGTGTCTCTAAAAATCAATTGAAATTATTGTACATTCGTACAAAAAAACAACTGGCAATTAGATTAAGGCGGATGGATGAAAAACTGGACAAATGTAAACAATTGAAAACTTAAATTAAAAAAGTTGTAACTAACAGTTAAATATTGTATCAAATTTGAAAAAAAAATACTAAACAAGACTACGTATGGTTTTCAACAATTTACAAGAATATATATATATAAAAATATTGAACAAAATTTCAGATCATTTTAATAAAATATAAAAATATACAGGCCCCCCGGGTGCTGACGTGCAGGGTGTGCACCTCACAAGGGCGGCAAATCCAGGAATCTCCTCGTCGATCTCATTCACATTATTTTCTAATTTACTATGATTTTTAAGTTTTGTTTTCGTGCATAAGAATGTCTGTGGGCGTTTGAGATGAAACTTTAAACTTAAAGTATCATAATAAACTGAAACAGAAAAGCTTTTGGTAAACATTTATAAAACGGAAGTGGATGTTTATTAGAGGCATTTTTTGATGTTTGAAGTTTTATTAAAACGTGTTTTTCGTAAAATTCCTTATTTAAATTGTGACATTTTTTGCCTATTGCTAATAAACTATAGGAGTTACATAAAATTTATATAACAATTAATTATAGAGAATAGCCATTTGGGTAAACCTTATAGTTTTCGAGAGAAATGTAAGGAATATACTATGATGGCCACATCATTTTTTGCATTTTACAACTTTTAATTAAAACCCTCGCTTATGATTTACTCATTGGAGGGTGGGATAGAGGCCACCCACCCACCCTAACTAATACTATTTGTTGATGATTTTGCAGCTTACTTTGTATGTAATAAAAAATAAAGCATAATCCAAATTTAAGTTGAAACATAAATGACCTTCTATAGCTAATTCTATTTAAGTTTGAAAAGGCTTCATAAATCATGTATATCAGTTTTATTAATTTACACACTTGTCAATTTTCTTTTATTAAAATTTAAAGTTACTGCAAATCGGGAAACGATCATTAATTAAACTTAATATGAATATGTAGGGTCAGTAAACCATCATTAAAAATAATTTTAAATATTGGTATGAATACAATTAAAAAATGCAATTATTTTGTGTTTGTTTACATTTTACAACTTCTAACTAAAACCCTTGATTATGTTTTATTGGTTGAAGGGTGGGTGGAGGCCACCCGTCCACCCTACATATACATAATAACTCTAATTCCTAATCGTTGATGATTTTACTGCTAAAAACAGTCAAACCCTTTATGTAACAAAATAGAAAACAAAACTTTTTAGAGCTAATATTATCTAATTTAGATTTATAGTCCTCTCACCCATCATGCATCAAATTTTTACTAATTTACTCACTAGCCTTTTGAATTTCTTTTTTATTCAAAAAGTTTTGTAATTAGTTTCATTGGATACAGCGAAACGATATGGAATTAAAGTTGTATAACTTCTAACAAGTGAAGCTACTTGATCCTATAAGCGTTATGACGTAATCGGCGATTTCTCTTAGTTTGATATTTTGGTTAGGCGTGGTCTTGTACAAGTGCGTAACCACAGATTTTGTACGAAAATTTATTTTACTATTATAGAAAACTTTCTAATGTCGAAGAAATAATAGAGATTGAATACTTGATTGTAGAGGCTTTCACTTTGTGATACATATTTTATAACTTATAAGTTTATTTTATTTTATTTAAAGTTAATAGAGATTGGCTTGTTTACTCTATTTCAAAAGATTCCTTTTATTGCTTTTGTTGCAAAATTTTTGGTAAAACTGCAAGTGGTCTGTCTGATTTGAGCGGTTGTTCGGATTGGCAACATTTATCATTAACTTTTCAAAGACATGAAATGAGTGATTTCCACAATAAGAATGTGAAATCATAGGTAATGCAATTAAACAATGTGGTCAAAACTAAGACTACTGTCAATCAAATGCAACTGAGACTGTCATCAGATAAACAGCATTGGTGTGATATTTTAAAAAGAATTATTGCTGTTATAAAGTTTTTATCATGTCAAAGTTCTTCGAAACATTTTCTTAAGCATGATAACGGCAATTTTCTAAAAGCAATAGAAATGATAGCTTCTTTTGATTTAGTTACGCGGGAATATTTGCAGAATTGAATTGACATCTGATTCTAGTCGTAAGTGTTTGGCTCACTATTTAGGAGATGAAATTCAAAATGAAATTATTGAATTACTCGGCACAGCGATAAAAAAATGTATTTTTATTGTAAACAATAAAGATCCTAATATCAAAGCTAAACGTAGTGGGGTATATATGTTGACTTGCGGAGACTGCCCCAAAACATACGTCGGTCAAACAGGACGAGCATTCATTGACGACAGAATCAAGGAACATCGCGCCGCATATATCAACAATAAAAGGACATCCACATATGCCAACCACCTGCTGGACGAAGGACATTCTTTCAATGAAGAATTCAAAATATTACAACAAGAAAGAAAAAGGAAGAAACTAGAAAACTTAGAAATGAATAAAAGAAAAAACACACGCCTTCTGCTAAACGACCAAACGGACATTAATCGGTTAAACATAAATCTCTAAAAGAATAATACTCCAACCCTCCTTACCCCCCATCCAGTAATTATTATATAAACCTGCCACCAACTTTTTTTATCATTTCTTCGCCTGAAGAAGCTACAGTGTGGCGAAACAATTGTTGCGGTTTAAAAAAAGCAATAATAAAGTCTTGAAGTGTTTTTACTTTAACAACCAAACAAATTTCTCTGTCATATTAAACTGAACATCGGATGCAAGTCATATGGAACAAATAACAGTAGTAGTTATAGTCTGTTCGTTGGATCTTTGGTCGTACGTCACAAATTATCGCTTCGAGAAACGACGCAAAAACATTCAGTCTGATAAAGTAAACCAAATGCGTTAGAAAAAGAACGCACTGTAAAACTTTCGTCGTTTTTTGAAGCGATAGTTTGTGACGTACGACCAAAGATCCAACGAACAGAGTATAGACATGTTTATCTAAACAATACAGATAAAAAAGTAGAGGTATGCGAACACTTCATTGGTTTTTGTGCAGTCACCAGTTCAACTGGCGTGAGTTTATTATTTTTATTAAATTTATTTTCAAGGTTATGATAATAGTAAGATGCGTGGAAAACACAATGGGTTGCAGAAAAAGATTTTGGAAATCAATCATCGTACAGTTTACGTTCCATAATCAGCTCATAGTCTAAATTTAGTAGTCAATTATGCGCTAAATTATAAATTTTTTTGACATAATTCAAGAAATCTATGTATTTTTTCTTTCTCTACAAAAAGGTGGTAGATAATTTGCATTTACAAGATTTAAAATTACAAGCTTTGAGATTTAGATTTAGAAAATATATTGAATGCTCTTTTTGAAACATCTGAAAATACTTCTGAGTGGCATAGTGCCACAATATACCTACAAAGCGCATTCGCCCACTTTAAAGGTTCAAAATTATAAATTTATATGCTTTGTTGTAGTCTGGTGCAAAATTTTGAACGAAATTAATTATTTAAGTAAAATGATGCAAAGGCCCACAATGAATATTCCAATATGAATACGTTTGCTAAATAATTTGATCGATATGTTAGCAAATAATCGCATGGATAAACGTTTTGAAGTTACTTTACAAGAACCTACCGAAATTACACAAAAAGTAAATGCTGAAACAAACTTCCCACAAATAAATACACTTCGTCCAAGAAGACAACCGACTTAATTTCAGTATGAACGACGCTATGAAGTTATATTAGACCCGAAAATCAATTACAAAATAGAGTTTTTTTTAGAATTTTAGATCAAACATTAACTTCCTTAAAATAGATTTGAAGAGTTAAAAACTTTAAACAACGTGTTTGACTTTCTCTGTAGTTCATTATTTAGTAACCCCAACGAAGAATTTATGAAATATGGTAAAGATTCATATGTGAAACCCAAAGGCGATTCGAGAAATGAAGTTGACGGTCGGTATTGATTTGTACAATAAAATTGACGCTACATTTTTTAGAAAATCAGTCTACCGATCCACATACTTTTCCAAACACATCTATAGCTTAAGGATATTTCTTAGTCTACCAGTTACAGTTGCATCTGGAGAAAGATCTTTTTTTAAGTTATAATTTATTTAAAATTATTTAAAGTCAACTACTCATCAACCAAGATTGAGTAATTTATTCATTATTTCGATAGAATCTAAAATTTTAGATAGTTTAGATTAGATACTAGATTTCGCAAGTGTAAAAGCAACAAAAGTTAAATTGTTATAGGTACTTGCCTCTAAAATTAAGTTTTATTGCAGCCTTTAAAATAAATTGTTTGATTATTATAACTGTTTTTATACACTCCCATAACTACCTAACCAAATTCAAATTCGGGAAAAAGAGCGGGTAGCGGCGGGCCTAAGAATATATACAATAAATCAAATAGACTTTGAAAATGACCTTAAACAATTGAATGTATAGCTATTTTTAATGATGAGTTTCTGCAAGTACTGGACAGACATGCTTCCTTAGAAACATGTAAATATTATTCATGGCAAAAAAATGGTATGACCAGGAAGTAAAAGAAGATTGCAATACTAGGGATGAGCATATTTTTCCAATACAAATGAGGATTGGGAAACCTATAAAGTAAAAAGAAATTTAGTAACCAAATTAATTAAGAAGAAACGTTAATTATATAATACAAAAATAATTAAAAACTCAAAAATAATGTGGAAAAACATAAATGAAATAGTCACTAGAAAACAGTAGGAATACATGTAACATAAATGTCAAACTTAATTCAATTTCCTCAAGGCGGTAAGTGCCGCTCGAAATTATATTAAATACGCGACCGATTACAAGGCATTGTATTAATCAATTGTACACACTACTTGAGTCTACAAACTGGAATTTGGTTAATAATAATTCTTACACAACCGAAGAATATTTTGACATATTCTCTGATATTCTCCACTATTATTTCATACAGTTTCCCAGAAAAAGAATTTATTGGGAAAGCAAAACACAAGGTTAAATGTTTCTTTTGTAACAGTGAAGAAAAGGGCATTTTAAACTTTAAAAAAGGTTAAATGGTTTAATAACAATAGCATTTAATAAATTTTGTGAAGAAAGTAGACTCAATATTTCATTTAATAGTGTAGTGCATCTTTGCGTAACTCAACAAACATTAAATAATAATTTAAAAATACGAAAATTTTTATTAATCATAAACGGTTTAGTAACAACCCTTCTACCAGTTTCTATGCACGAATTTTACAAAAAGTTTTTCCGATCTTCCGATAAGCGCACAATCTTCCGGTATGGGATAAGAACCGAAACTTTAAAATTAATATTAAAGCTAAATTTTAACATTTCAATTCTAAACTCTAGCAGTTCTTGATATATAGTAACCACGAACAGACACACACATGCAATTATTTTCTAACAATTGTAATAATTTATTTTCATTTGAAATATTTTTCAAAAAAAAAACAATACATATCAATATTTCCTACACTTAAC
>CAXAKX010001407.1:0-14905 GCA_963969525.1 Ontholestes murinus | reverse complement strand
CTTCTCGTTAGCCTTCGCCGATGACCTTATACTAGTAGCGAATGATGTACCACGGGCTAGCACACTACTGTACCATACAGAAGCGTACCTACGGGGGGTAGGTATGAGTATATCAGCGCCAAAGTGCGCCGCTTTCTGTATACAAACAAATAAAGACTCCTGGTGTCTGGTAGATCCGAGGCTGACATTTTCAAATGGAGAAGTAGTCCCGTTTGCGAACGCGGACTCACAAAAACTTATCTGGGTGCAAAGATATCTCTATGGGCAGGTGTAAGTATTGAGGGTCTGCACGAGGAGTTTCGGAGCACGCTTCAAAGGGTCCGGCGTCTTGCTCTGAAACCACACCAGAAAGTTACATTGATCTCTTCATACCTTGTCCCAAACTACCTTTATAGATTGGTGCTTGCAATCCCACCAGTCACGCTGGTTAGAAAGATTGATCAGGAGCTAAGGGTAGTTGTCAAAGATATTCTCCATCTGCCACAATCCACTGCTGATGGTTTGATCTATTATCGCAGGAGAGACGGGGGACTTGGTATTCCCAAGCTGGAAACCGTGATAGTGTCAGCCAGTTTGAAGACCGGAATCCGTTTTATGCAGAACGATTCGGATCCGGTGATGCAAGCTCTAGCCGTTGAGTCAGGTATGGAGTGCCGCCTCAAAACCCTGGCCTCTTCGGCACGCATAAATTGGCCCGCTACAGCCAAAGAAATAGATCAATACAAAAAGCGGGCCAAGAAATTTGAGCTTGCACGGTGGACGTCCCTGGAATCGCAAGGCAAGTCGGTGAAGTCCCTCACAGAGAAACAGTCAAATTGCCAACGCCTGGCTCTATACCCCTAGCCTTCTAGAGCCCGGTGCCTTTACGCAGGCCCTCAAATTGCAATCCAACACCGCTCTAAATAAAGTGGTGTTGAATAGGGCGAACCCACAGGCGGATCTCAAATGTAGAAAATGTAGGTCGCAGCTTGAGACACTGGGCCACATTTTGGGTCAGTGCGTGTACACTAAGACCCAGAGGATCCGCCGTTATGACGAGATTAGGGACCTCATCATGAAAAAAGCGATGGAAAGGGACACACAGGTAGCAGTTACCAGGGAGCCAACCATCCAACTCTCTGGTAACAGGAATCTCAAACCGGACCTGGTTATACTAAACCGGGAAAGGGTCTATGTGGTCGACGTCCCGGTCTGCCACGAAGATGGAGATTATCTCGCAATGGGACGCAGGAGTAAAGTCAATAAATATACTCCGCTGCTACCTGACCTCCAGCAGAAGGTAGGGAGAAAGGCTGGAGAAGTCCTGCCAGTAGTGGTGGGAACGAGAGGAGCATTGCCCAAGGAGGCGGTCGAAGTCCTCAAAAAGCTAAACATTACCGACCGAAAAACGCTAGTCACCATTTCGATGATAGCGTTATGTAGTTCCATCCGAATCTTCAATGAATTCATGGACTACGATGCTCCTACTCGAGTGGTCTGGGGCGAATTTCCCAACCGCTAAAAACTTCTGGCAAACCATAGCCCGTCGTCAGAAAACACTTGTCCTATACATGTTGTATGTGGCCCCTTCTACACACTTATTTATTATTGTGGCGCATAGCTGTCTACGGTTCTAGTCAGGTAGGCAGCTATTTTTATTGACGGGAGTGATACACCGGGTCGGGTATCCTCCCTTTGTTTTTAATGCCCAGGTCCTTAGGGACGGTTTTAACTGCATGACTATTTATTATTTTAATTTTGTAAATGTTTTATATGTGACTACGTGTTTGTGATAGTGTGGGACGACGACGGTGCGAGTCCTTTAGTTTGGTTGTATAGGCGGTACACCTCCAGGGGCGGCGCATCTTTGGCACCTTCTACATGCCAAGGCGGACACCTCCACGCGGTTCCTCGCGGGCGGGAGACATCTTGATGTCCCCGGCTAAGTTCCGTTCCTCTGATGGGGAGTGCGTTAACAATTTTTCCAAAAAATTTTTTTTTGCGAGAAATCTCTTAGGCGCGTCGTCAGACGGTTTCCTCTGCGGAGGCTTCGGCCAGAAGTCGCTATGATACTGGGGCGAGATGTTAGATGACATCTCCAGGAGGTGTTGTTAGGTACCCCCGTGCAAACTGGGCCCATAGCCTTCTCGCAGGGCCCTAACAGCCGGGGGCCATTGTTGTGAGCTACCTCGCTCGACCACCGCGGAAAGTGTGGGTTGCGCCCCATAGCACTAGCCAAATGTATGGTCGATACACATAATTTATATATGAAGGCATAAAATACAGACAGATAGAAGGAGCGCCCATCGGATCACCACTATGCCCAGTTTTATCTAACATATTTATGGAGTTTGAAACAACAGCAATAAGAACTGCACCAAATAAACCATCAGTGTTGTTGCGATATGTAGACGACATCTTTGTTATTTGTCGACACGGAAAAGAACGACTCAATACATTTCTACTATACCTGAATAGTATACATCCAAAAATTAGAGAGGAAAATAATCAGATTCCCTTCCTAGACACATTAATAATCAAGAAACCAGATTTAAAAATAGGCAATACAGTATACAGGAAAAAACAAACCGATATCTACATGCAAATTCTAACCACCATCCAGCACAACTTCAATCAGTAATCAAGACACTTATCCCACAAATAAAAAGCTAGAAATACAAATAAAAGAGGCGTTAATACAAAAATCCAAAACGGTTTTACTTCACAACACATTAATACAGTCATGAGAAGCAGACACGTAATAAAAAAGAGGAACAACCTCTGGCAAGGACCTCACTTCCATACATAAAAGGTACAACAGATAATATTACAAGAATTCTGAAAAAACACAAAATAACAACAGCCTGCACAGCAACAATTAAAATCAAAAACCTGACAGACAAACATAAAGACCAAATTCCGCTCGAAAAACAAATATGAGATACCTTGTAAAGACTGCGACCAAACATACATAGGACAAACAAACAGGCAAATTTCGACAAGAATTGATGAACATAAAAACTCTGTAAAACAAAAATAGACCACTTCATCATTGGCACAACATCACCTACAAAACCATAAAAAATATTTTAAAAACACCAAAACCCTTGAAACGTGGAAACCTGTTCTTTGAACGGAAAATCACCGGACACGTACTAACACAGACACCACAAATATATATACACAACACGCACGCCCACAAACATCTACAAACCAGTCAATGACTCTCAGCCAAACGAGAAGGAACGCAGGTGGAGGGGAGGGGCTACATATATAAAAAAAATCCGCTAACCAGATAGCAGACCAGTATTACCTCGACCAAACAAGAGTAAGCCCTTGAAAAGATGGCAAGAGACCATCGAAACGTCATAAGTATAATTTACGAACCAGCTAGAACATACCATACCCGCGAAAACATCAAACTATATATATATATATATATAAGCATGGGAGGTGGAGTAGCGGGTAAGCGGCTGGGTCTGCTTCAGAAAACTCTTCTAAATTATTGCCAAGATTTCGCCAATTTATTTTTCGGCTTCATCAGGGCTCTGTACATAAACATAAGGCGCAATTAGTTGTTGAACATAACCTCAATATAAAAACGTGGTGACTTACAATTTGTGAGTTTTTGAAAATTGACAAACATCCAGAATATGGTGATATATTGGTAATGAAAAGCTATTTTAAAACGGTGAGCACGACACAAATGACACATTTGTGTCAGCTAAGAGAGAGTTAAAAATCCAGCTGATCTGAACACAGCCTTCAATATGCTTACTAACGAATTCCAGTGAGATTTAGTGTTCGAAAAAATTGATAAAGTAAAATTAACACAACCCAGCCAAAATTATAATTCAAAGGGAAATTTTAGACTACAACATTTTCATCCAAGAAATTTCAAGCATAATCATGATAATGGATATAATAATAATAATTTCGGGCTTAATAAAAGTAATTTTAATAACAGTAACAACGACATGTAATATTAAACACATTAATTAGCAAAATTATAATGTCCCGAAACCAATCCCTAGGTTCAGTTCGATGCGTAATGGCCAAATCAATTATATAATATAGATGAATATTATTTAGATTTAAGCCAGGAAGCAGAAGCTTCCCAATCGAATTCTCAATTATAAATAATAGACTCAGTGAATTGTCATAAATAATATACAAAAAACATAATATTAAAATATTAATTGATACCGGCAGTTCACGTTCATTCGTAAATAGGTTAGCAGCGGAAAATTATTTAAAAATAATATTAAATATGATGATTTCGAGGTATCCAGCGCACATGGCTTACCTCATGGTCATCAGAGCACGGTTATTCCGTTACAAAACTTATTTAAATCAGAAGTCGCGTCCAATTTAAAATTTTATTTGTTTAATTTTCAGTCCAATTTCGATAATTTAAAGAAAATAAATGCCGTTATTGATCTTAATAATGACAAAATAATTGTTAATAATAACGCAATCGAATTAATATGTAATAAATATCAGGAATTCTCCACATATTATATAGTAGTAGGTGCAATGTCCGAGCAAATAATTCGATATACAAAATATAAAAAACGGCGAAGGTATTATTCCATTTACTAAATGTAAGGAAATCGAAATTCCAGTATGTTTAGTCCGCGTTAATAATAATAAATCACGTTGTGCAATAATAAATCCGACAAACGAAAATGTCACTGTTAGGATTAAGAAACCAGTTGTAGTAGAACTGATCGACGCATACGATCAGAGAATTTACCCCAACTTAAATAATACAAATTTTATAAGTAATAATAATAGTAGGCTTGACCTGTTGCAGTTTCGATAAGCGCATATGAACGAAGAAGAGCGTAAGGTCATTTCCGAATTAATCAGAGAATTTGCTGATATATCCCGCCAAGGCGGTAAGAATTTAAGCTTCCCAAACAAAATAAAACACAACATGATCACTAGTGATAAAATCCCGGTTAATACAAAGACATATCGTTATCCGGAGATTCATAGAGCAGAAGTAGATAGCCAAGTTCAGGAAATGCTTGAACAAAATATCATTAAACCATCGTACTCCCCGTGGTTCTCTCCGATATGGATTGTGCCAAAAAAACTAGATGCATCGGGCAAGCGTAAATGGCAAGTCGTGGATTACCGTAAATTAAATTATAAGACAATTGGTGACCGCTACCCGCTGCCCAATATTAACGAGCTACTTGATAAACTCGGGCGTTGTCAATACTTTACAACGTTAGATCTTGCGTCCGGGTTCTGTCAAATTGCGATTAATGAAAAAGATACTCCCAAAACCGCGTTTAATACCTTAAACGGGCACTACGAGTTTTTGCTTATGCTTTTCGGGCGCAAGCCCCTGCTACCTTTCAAAGGGTAATGGATAACATCCTAGGAGGTATTCAGAATACATGTTTTTTAGTTTAGATGGATGACATAATCGTCTTTAGTACGAGTTTACAAGAGCACGTTAAACGTTTACGGAAAATTTTTCAAAGATTGCGCGATTCCAATAAAAAAATTCAGATAGACAAATCGGAGTTTTTAAAGAAAGAATTGGCGTACCTAGGTCACATTGTTACACCAGAAGGCGTAAAACCGAACCTCGAAAAAATTAATGCTATCGAATATATTCCGATCCCCAAAAACACTAAACAATTGAAGGGATTATTAGGCTTATTAGGATATTATAGGAAGTTCATAAGAAATCTTGCAAGTTTAACTAAACCACTAACGATATATTTGCAGAAAGACGTTATTATTAACACTAACGACCCTGAGTACCAAAACTGCTTTAACACATGTAAAAATGTACTCATGAATGAACAGCTTTTACAATATCTAGATTTTACTAGACCTTTCGTACTTTCGCGATTGGCGACGTCCTATCGCAGGGCGATATTGGTTCTGTTAAACCAGTTGCGTACGCTAGTCGTACCTTAAACGAATCCGAGATAAATTACTCCACAATAGAGAAAGAATTAATAGCTGTCGTGTGGGCGGTCAAATATTTCCGACCGTATTTATTTGGTATAAGATTCATTAAACAAAAATTTCGATGCCCTGTCGCGAGTCGAATTAAACGTAACATATAAAAATAACGTAAACGAGGTTATTGAATTATTCGACATTTTCTTTGAAGATGTGCCTATCGGAAATCGCGAAAATATCGAAGAATCACTAATTGCAGAACCAGGATGTCTCGACGATATTAATTTAGATGATTTATTTTATTATAAAAATGAAAACAATACTGACAACGAGACTCAACACTCGAATATAGAATATCCTTTTTTATTAATTCCAATATCGGAAAAACCAGTAAATTTTGGTAACAGCCAAATTATTATTTCGGAGGTAGATTATTCTCCTCAAAAATTAAAAAGAATAATATAATATATATATATATAACATAATAATAATAAAAAAATGCTTTTGTTCGTACAGTTTTCTAAAACAAATTTTGAACAGGAAGTAATTAAATTCATAAAGGAATACATTGTACCAAATACAAAATATCACTTGTACTTCACAAATCCAGTATATGAAAAATTTACAATAATTATTCAAAAATATTTCAAAAATTCGGCAATATAATTTGTCAGATGTTTAAAACTCTTAGAAGATAAAGAAACCTAGGGAGAAATAAGTCAAACTATATTTAGAAATAAAACGCAAATATTATTGGCCGGATATGAGGCAGATAATACAAAATTATGTCAATAAATGTGAGGTGTGTTTAATTAGTAAATACGAAAGAAATCCAATCAAAGTAAAATACAATATTACCCCTACACCCACCAAACCGTTTCAGATAGTGCATATTAACAGTATTTCTATTGAAGGAGCAAAATTTTTGACGTTGATTGATTCATTTTCTAAATACGCACTAATGTTTAGACTTGGATCATACCAAGCAGTAGAAGTTGCAAATAAATTATTAAAATTCTTTACGCACCATGGTACCCCGAAAGAGATTGTAGCAGACAATTATTAAGAATTCAAAAACGTTCTCGCATACAATAACTTGATACATTCAGTAACAAAATTAAAACCTTATGAAATTACTTCAGGTCACACCGACGTAAATTCTCCAATAAATATTGAACTAGAATCAATTTTTGTAAATAATTATGTTTATGAACATTGAGATAAAGTAAAAACTTTATACGGACAAATCAGCCAACGCATATCATAAAATAAAGAAAACGTTATAAATAAACATAATGAAAATAGAGTGGAATTACCCGAAAAATATTTGTACAAAATAAACAGAAACAATCAAAGAAGAAGAATAAATACAAACAAGAAACTCTAGGGGAAATTAATCCCGAACTAAAAATAGCCAAAATTGTTCCAAGGCACCATAATACAGCCGAGAAAATTCACATTTCTAATATAAAAAGACCGCGCAAAATTAAGGTGAATAATAAAATAAATACGAAAGAAAGTTATAAAAAATTACAATATAAAGATTTTCAAGCTTTTCTAAATAATTCAACGCCACTAAATAATGTTACCGAAATCAATTATCATTTATTCCACGCACCTAAAGAATATTTACTTGCACACTGCGTTAGCAAAGACTTACGTATGAGTGCCGGAATTGCAGTCAAATTTAAAGAAATATTCGGACAAGTAAAAGTATCAAACTCCAGAATTATATTCACTGTGTTCTTTAAAAACGATGGTCGATATATACTCTATTTAATAACAAAAGAATATTATTATGATAAACCCAATTATGAGTGCTTGATTATAATTATAAAAGTATATAAGGACTCTTGCCCTGCGAGAAAAGTGGAAGACTCCGAGAACGCCTCACCCTGGTGGTACGGAGAACTCGACCATCTCAGAAGAGCTGCGAGAAAATCCTTTAATAAAGCAAAGAAATCTAAACAACAGTCGGACTGGATTCTCTATAAAAACATCCAACAAGACTACAAAAAACTAATAAGGCAAAAACAAAGGGCAGCCTGGAGGTCTTTTTGTGAGGAGATTGAAACCACCTGGGCAGCTGCAAGGCTCAAAAAGATCCCTCACGACAACACCGATTTCCCAGGATGTACGAACACCTCCGATGAAGGTTGGTCAGAACCCATATCCTCAAACCCCCCCCAAGGAGGATTGGGAGGTGGCAGATCACCTCACGGAAGGGACACGTATAACCTGGGCAATCAAAAGCTTCTCACCATTTAAAGCGCCAGGCTTGGACGGTATATTCCCGGCCCTCCTCCAATGGGGGCTGGACATATTATCATCCCACCTAGCCAAAATCTTCAGGATATGTATTGCGTTCAGATACATCCCTCTAGCATGGAGAGAAGTTAAAGTTATCTTCATACCGAAACCTGGTCGTATTGATTATACACTAGCCAAATCACACCGCCCAATTAGTCTAACGTCATTTCTCCTGAAAACCTTAGAGAAATTGTGCGAAAGATTAATTCGCGAGACGGCTTTGATTACGAATCCAATCCACGCTAACCAACAGGCATACTATAGTGTATTGTAATTGGCGCATACAAATAAGCGCGCGAATAATTTTTAGTTTTTTGTATATTAGGAGATGCGCGCCCATTAGTATTAGGATAGTCAGTAAGAGATTGATTGTATTAGGAAGAGCACGTGGAATAAAGTTAGTTTAACGTTAGAGTGTGTTTAATAAAGTTGTACCCCCGAAAAACATTACAGTGGCGACGAGGATATATATTTGGATAGTGCGATTTAATAGTGAGATCGACAAAAGCGGGACTAAACGCAGAAAAGACATTTTTGTGTTAAGGTAAAACACGTGCTAAAAATGGCGGAACCAATAGCGAAGCCGACGATCGGAATGCAAATTGAATTCGACCCTAAATACAGTGAATGGTCAATTCATAAATGTCGCATTGAGCAGTTTTTCATTGCAAATTGCATAAACGACGTTGCAATTAAACGGGCCGTTATTTTAAACAGTTTGGCACAAGACGCGTATAAACTGTTGGCTGATTTAGTTATACCGGCGAAACCCGACGAATGTACATATGAGGAAATAATTAAATGCATGGGCGAATATTACGACCAAACAAAGGCAATATTTCCGGAAAGATATAAATTTTACGCCGCGCGTAAGATAGCAACAGAATCATTGCAAGAATGGGGCGCGCGCGTTAAACATTTGTCTGCAAATTGCAAATTTGGACCATATTTAGAGACGGCATTGAGGGACAAATTTATTTGTGGATTAGAAGAGGGAAGGATCCGGGATAAACTATTCGCTGAGGACGACAATATCACCTTTAAGAAGGCATTGGAATTGTCGCAGAATACGGAGGCAGCACAGCTGGGGTACGGAGTTGCTGACATCGACGTCAGACCCATTAAGACCGAACCGATGGTTGTTCACCGCCTGGGGCAAAGAAAAGGACCAGCCTCGCGGGGAAAATCAGGGACACCGCAGGAGAGGAGCTCCAGCAGCAGCGCGCAGCCACACGGAGCAGCGTCACGTGATTTCCGTACACGTGCGTGCACCAGATGCGGGCGCAGCAATCACTCATCGGAAGGATGCCGGTACAAAAATTATATTTGCAATAATTGCGGAATGAAAGGACATGTGAGTTATGTATGTAAGAAAAATACTAATTTAAAATTTCTTAATGCAAGTTCATCAGAAAGGGAAATATTTAATTTAAAATCTAAAAATGGTAAACCAATAATGGTAAATGTTTTGATAAATAAAATTCCCATTCAGATGGAGCTGGATTCTGGAGCAGCAGCATCGGTTATTTCATTTAATTTTTATAAACAAAAATTACAACATGTGTGCACATTATCCGAAACAAAGTTAGCTCTAACAAATTATACCGGGGGACAGATTTTACCCATTGGAAAAATCTCGATAAAATTATCATTTAATAAAAAGACGCGACCGCTGAATATTTATATTATTAAGGGGGGTGGACCACCACTCTTAGGGCGTGACTTTTTAGATAGTTTTAACATAGGATTTGAAGAATTAAATTATATAGAAGGTCAATTAAGTATTAGAAAAGATTTTTTAAGAAGATTCCCTAATGTTTTTTCAAATAAGTTAGGAACTTTTAATAAAGCAAAATTGCATTTAAGATTAAAAGTAGGCGCCACACCAAAATTTTTTAAACCATGTTCATTACCATATTCTCTTAAAAATAAAGTAGATAAGGAGTTAGATAGACTAATTGAAAGTAAGGTGATATCTCCCATTGAAAATAGTGACTGGGGAACACCAATTGTTCCTATATTAAAGGATAATAATACCGTAAGAATATGTGGGGACTATAAGGTTACATTAAATCCACAATTAGTGATGGATAGGTACCCTTTACCGCGAATTGAAGACCTTTTTGTGAAAATGCAGGGGGGGAAACAATTCACGAAATTAGATCTCTCTCATGCATACCAACAAGTACTATTGGATGCAGAATCGCGAAAATTAACCGCTATTTCAACTCATCGTGGCACTTTTGTGTACAATAGGTTGCCATTTGGGGTGAGTCCTGCACCGGCGCAATTTCAAAGGTTGATGGATAGCTTGTTAGGAAAATTAGAAGGAGTATGCATATTTTTAGATGATATTTTAATAACAGGGGCCACAGAAAAAGAACATTTATTACGATTAGAAACAGTATTAAATATTTTACAAAATTCGGGGTTAAGAAAAATGCTCATTTTTTCAAAATGAAATTAGTTATTTAGGCCATATTATAGACAAACATGGGTTACATAAATCGCCTACTATTTTGAAATCAATAAAAGAAATGCCGATACCAGAAAATGTAACACAATTACGTTCATTTTTAGGCATGGTAAATTATTACCATCGCTTTGTGCCAAATATGCCAAATATAGTGCATCCCTTATACCAATTAATTAAAAAAGAAGTTACATGGGAGTGGTCAGAAGACTGTCAAAATGCATTTAATAATATTCGAGAAATATTAATGTCAAGAAATTTCTTGGTTCATTATAATCCGGAACTTACATTAAATTTAACAGTTGATGCTTCTCAATTCGGTTTAGGTGCAGTATTATCGCATGTATTTGAGTCAGGTGTGGAGAGGCCAATTGCATATGCTTCGTGCACACTGACAAAAGCTGAAAGTAAATATTCCCAAATTGACAAGGAAGCTCTAGCAATTATTTTACTCAGGGGAAATCAACGGAGTCGGCTCTGCACACTGTTGTAGACCGAATCGAAAGATCTCTGGACAACAAAATGTCCACCTTGGGCGTGTTCATTGACATAGAAGGTGCTTTTGATAAAACGACCTTCAGATAAATGAAAACTGCTCTCTCCACGCATGGTGTGAAACCCACAGTTAGTGGATGGATCAAAAGCATGCTGGAGAATAGGGCAGTCACAGTGGAGTACTCTCACCACTCCTGTGGAACACAGTTGTTGACAGCCTACTGCGGCGACTTAACGACCATAGCTTCCACACCATAGGATATGCAGATGACATAACCATACTGCTAACAGGCAGATTTGAGACGGTGCTATGCAGCTTGATGCAGGAAGCCCTCAAAATAATTGAACACTGGTGTAACGACCAGTCTCTGACCATAAACCCGTCAAAGACTGAAATGGTCCTCTTCACAATGAAAAGGAAACTAGGTAAGCTAAAGCTTCCTAAGCTCCTCAACAACCAGTTGACATTGTCGTCAGAAGTCAAATACCTGGAAGTGATCTTTGACAGCAAGTTGACGTGGGAACAACATCTCAAAATTAAATGTAAAAAAGCATGCGTCTCCCTCTGGCAATGCCTGTGGGGCAGACATGGGGCTATCTCCCAAGATAGCACTTTGGCTGTACACAGTGGTAGTAAGACCAATGCTAATCTATGGAGCAGTGGTTTGGTGACCCAGAGCCAAACAGAAAACCTCAGCAAAGCAGCTGAACAATGCGAACAACACTTACTGCAGCAATGGAAGCAATGCTCTGCCTTCCACCTCTCGACTTATACGTAGAAGAGATAGCCACGGCGGCAGCACTGCCCCTAAACTCAGTTGGACTCTGGTACAAAGGAGGCAGGGCTGGCAGACACTGTCACCTTTTAGAGGAGGCTGTCAAAAAGACACCCTTCCTTGGAAGGAAGACAGACAATTTGCCACCCTGCTACGTCTTCAATAGACCCTATAATGTATCGATAAAAAGAGGAACCGGGAGTGTAGAAAGTGGGGAAACCCTCCGAATTTACACCGATGGTTCTAAAACCAAAAGAGGATCCAGGGCTGGAATTTACTCGCAGCAAATGGACCTCTCATTAGCTATACCCATAGAGAAGCACACAACTACTCTGCAAGCAGAGATCGTTGGCATCATCCAAGGGGCGAAAGAAATCCTACACCGTGACATCCGTGATAGGAACATCCAAATCCTTACAGACAGTAGGGCAGCAATACTAGCAGTGAGTGGTCACAAGATCACCTCAAGACTAGTAAAAGAATGTCACAACACCCTTAAATAAGCAGCACAATAAAACAGTATTGAGCTGCGCTGGGTCAAGGGACACAATAATGAAGAAAGTAACAGCAAGGCAGACGAGTTGGCGCGAGCTGAATCGGTTGTCAGTGATACCACGGACGGGCCCCCGATCGCGCCAACAACGAAATGCCTCACTGATATCCTCAAACAGAATACTCTCATGATGCTAAAACAACGTTGTGACAACACCTCAGGCTGCAGACAGGCCAAGGAAGCAATACGCTCACCTAATCTGAAAACAGATGAATATTATTTGTCAGCTAAGGAAACACTTGTTTACTATGGGTTTGGTGGAAACCCCCATATGTAGAGCATGTGAAGAAGAGGACGAGACAGTGGAACATGTGTTAAATGAGTGATAGAACAACGCAGGGCTGTCCCAGTCAGGGGGGCACAACGTGCCCAGTGAGGCCTAAGTGCTCTGGTCAATGATTTGATCACCCTTGGCAAACTCAATCCAGAGTGCTTGATTAAAACACTGATTAATTTACGAGAATTCTGCCACAGCAATAATATTACAAAATTAGCTCTGTTGTGATATTTTAAACACTAATTATATTAATTATTATTATTATTACTTTTATAATAGTTATTCTTTAAAATTGTAGTCAGTTCGATATAAGCCTTCTAATTGGAAACACCATTATAATTTTAATAATTCTTCATTTAATTTAATAAAAAAAACAGAAAACTAAAAACTCCAAGTGATATTAATTCCGGTGACGGGCATCCACAACAAACCCAGCGATCTCTGCAGCACAAAAAATAGGATGTGGATTGGACAAACTAAAATATAAAAAAGTCAAACAAGTATGTTTTAATTAAATCAAAAATCTATAGTAGAATCTATTTAAATAAGCCTGACAGTAATAACTATCTTGCAGGTCATTCCTTGCAGCAATGACGGACACCATAGAAATAAAACAAATAACAAAAAACATAGGACTACTTCCTATCAATTTGGGACTTGCCAAAATTCAAAAAATTGAGCATACTTTCGTGCATTACTTAAATTTAAATCCTTTATATAACTTGAAAATTTGGATGATCAACATAATTAAGAAGAATTAAAAATATTTCCAAATTCGAACGAGATTTTATAAATTAAATTAATATTATAAACTACACACGTAACGATATATCAGAAAAAATAATAAATTTATATTCTTCTACAAGTTGTTCAAACGAGGATTAATTAATGGATTGGGAACAATTATAAAATCTATCACGGGAAACTTAAATGTTAATGACGGAAAAAGTATTGACGGAATATTAAGGCATTTACAGACCAATGGAAATTGTATTAAAAATCAAGTAAATTACGGTTACCCAGTCACCGCGCAAGTTATGAAATATTTTAATGATACTTTACAAAACATACAACATAACGAACTGATATTGAAATCCAGAACAACTCAGTTAAACATTATAATATAAGGTGAAATTAAACTTTAAAATACAGTAGTAGCAAAAGATCTGTTTAATCAATTAATTATACTTTACAACACTATTTTACACATTTTTGAGAAAATTGAAAATTCTATACTATTTTGTAAATTGAACACCTTGAGCCCAAGTATCATAAGCCCAAAGGAATTATTTTTAGAATTGCAGAGAATCTCAGAACATTATAATTAGCAGTTACCATTTCCATTAAAACCAGAAAATATAATGAATTTTGATTCAATAATAAAAGTTCATTGCGAAATTGAAAATAAATTATTTTCTATCTATTCCAATCAATTATGAAAACGAATTCGAACTCTATCAATTAAATTCTATTCCGACTAAATACGGTACTGAATATGCAACAATAATCCCGAGCGTTATGTATCTTTTAAAATCAAAATCAAATAATGAAATTTTTGTCCATTAGAAAACGTGTGTACTTAAGGTATGAAATATTATCAATGCTCAAGTCATCTGCTAACAAGCAACAAAGCAGAGTGCGAAAAACAAATAATTAAATCCAAAAATTACACTCAATCCGAGTATACGAGCCTCGAAATCACCGAAAACTACATGGAGCTTGTACCACAAATCAATCAATATTTGGCAGTATTTCCCCAAACAAGAGGAAATCAAGATTCGCTGTACCGACAAGATGGAAACAAGAAGCTTAATTGGAATCTACCTTATTAAGAAAAAAAATGTGAAGTCGTCGTCAGGAATCAACAGCTCGAGTACCTGGAGCATACAATCGGCAGCCCTAGTCTCATCAACTCCAACTAAATGGAGTTCAAAAAGCAGCAACTCTCAACCGGCAAGTTCAAGCTGAAGAAGTTGAACTTAAGGGATGTTCCTGTCCTCTAGCAAATCCCCGTTGTGCCCCTAGATACAACTTTCTATTCTCCAAGCCTGTGGACGGTCTTAATCTACGTCATGGGAATTGGTCTTTTGGGATTCCTTGCCCTGAAGTTC